>OZ020510.1:64340886-64453386 GCA_963971375.1 Platycheirus rosarum | reverse complement strand
GTTGTTGTTGTTGTTGTTGTTGTTGTTGTTGTTGTTGTTGTTGTTGTTGTTGTTGTTGTTGTTGTTGTTGTTGTTGTTGTTGTTGTTGTTGTTGTTGTTGTTGTTGTTGTTGTTGTTGAGTTGTTGTTGTTGTTGTTGTTGTTGTTGTTGTTGTTGTTGTTGTTGTTGTTGTTGTTGTTGTTGTTGTTGTTGTTGTTGTTGTTGTTGTTGTTGTTGTTGTTGTTGTTGTTGTTGTTGTTGTTGTTGTTGTTGTTGTTGTTGTTGTTGTTGTTGTTGTTGTTGTTGTTGTTGTTGTTGTTGTTGTTGTTGTTGTTGTTGTTGTTGTTGTTGTTGTTGTTGTTGTTGTTGTTGTTGTTGTTGTTGTTGTTGTTGTTGTTGTTGTTGTTGTTGTTGTTGTTGTTGTTGTTGTTGTTGTTGTTGTTGTTGTTGTTGTTGTTGTTGTTGTTGTTGTTGTTGTTGTTGTTGTTGTTGTTGTTGTTGTTGTTGTTGTTGTTGTTGTTGTTGTTGTTGTTGTTGTTGTTGTTGTTGTTGTTGTTGTTGTTGTTGTTGTTGTTGTTGTTGTTGTTGTTGTTGTTGTTGTTGTTGTTGTTGTTGTTGTTGTTGTTGTTGTTGTTGTTGTTGTTGTTGTTGTTGTTGTTGTTGTTGTTGTTGTTGTTGTTGTTGTTGTTGTTGTTGTTGTTGTTGTTGTTGTTGTTGTTGTTGTTGTTGTTGTTGTTGTTGTTGTTGTTGTTGTTGTTGTTGTTGTTGTTGTTGTTGTTGTTGTTGTTGTTGTTGTTGTTGTTGTTGTTGTTGTTGTTGTTGTTGTTGTTGTTGTTGTTGTTGTTGTTGTTGTTGTTGTTGTTGTTGTTGTTGTTGTTGTTGTTGTTGTTGTTGTTGTTGTTGTTGTTGTTGTTGTTGTTGTTGTTGTTGTTGTTGTTGTTGTTGTTGTTGTTGTTGTTGTTGTTGTTGTTGTTGTTGTTGTTGTTGTTGTTGTTGTTGTTGTTGTTGTTGTTGTTGTTGTTGTTGTTGTTGTTGTTGTTGTTGTTGTTGTTGTTGTTGTTGTTGTTGTTGTTGTTGTTGTTGTTGTTGTTGTTGTTGTTGTTGTTGTTGTTGTTGTTGTTGTTGTTGTTGTTGTTGTTGTTGTTGTTGTTGTTGTTGTTGTTGTTGTTGTTGTTGTTGTTGTTGTTGTTGTTGTTGTTGTTGTTGTTGTTGTTGTTGTTGTTGTTGTTGTTGTTGTTGTTGTTGTTGTTGTTGTTGTTGTTGTTGTTGTTGTTGTTGTTGTTGTTGTTGTTGTTGTTGTTGTTGTTGTTGTTGTTGTTGTTGTTGTTGTTGTTGTTGTTGTTGTTGTTGTTGTTGTTGTTGTTGTTGTTGTTGTTGTTGTTGTTGTTGTTGTTGTTGTTGTTGTTGTTGTTGTTGTTGTTGTTGTTGTTGTTGTTGTTGTTGTTGTTGTTGTTGTTGTTGTTGTTGTTGTTGTTGTTGTTGTTGTTGTTGTTGTTGTTGTTGTTGTTGTTGTTGTTGTTGTTGTTGTTGTTGTTGTTGTTGTTGTTGTTGTTGTTGTTGTTGTTGTTGTTGTTGTTGTTGTTGTTGTTGTTGTTGTTGTTGTTGTTGTTGTTGTTGTTGTTGTTGTTGTTGTTGTTGTTGTTGTTGTTGTTGTTGTTGTTGTTGTTGTTGTTGTTGTTGTTGTTGTTGTTGTTGTTGTTGTTGTTGTTGTTGTTGTTGTTGTTGTTGTTGTTGTTGTTGTTGTTGTTGTTGTTGTTGTTGTTGTTGTTGTTGTTGTTGTTGTTGTTGTTGTTGTTGTTGTTGTTGTTGTTGTTGTTGTTGTTGTTGTTGTTGTTGTTGTTGTTGTTGTTGTTGTTGTTGTTGTTGTTGTTGTTGTTGTTGTTGTTGTTGTTGTTGTTGTTGTTGTTGTTGTTGTTGTTGTTGTTGTTGTTGTTGTTGTTGTTGTTGTTGTTGTTGTTGTTGTTGTTGTTGTTGTTGTTGTTGTTGTTGTTGTTGTTGTTGTTGTTGTTGTTGTTGTTGTTGTTGTTGTTGTTGTTGTTGTTGTTGTTGTTGTTGTTGTTGTTGTTGTTGTTGTTGTTGTTGTTGTTGTTGTTGTTGTTGTTGTTGTTGTTGTTGTTGTTGTTGTTGTTGTTGTTGTTGTTGTTGTTGTTGTTGTTGTTGTTGTTGTTGTTGTTGTTGTTGTTGTTGTTGTTGTTGTTGTTGTTGTTGTTGTTGTTGTTGTTGTTGTTGTTGTTGTTGTTGTTGTTGTTGTTGTTGTTGTTGTTGTTGTTGTTGTTGTTGTTGTTGTTGTTGTTGTTGTTGTTGTTGTTGTTGTTGTTGTTGTTGTTGTTGTTGTTGTTGTTGTTGTTGTTGTTGTTGTTGTTGTTGTTGTTGTTGTTGTTGTTGTTGTTGTTGTTGTTGTTGTTGTTGTTGTTGTTGTTGTTGTTGTTGTTGTTGTTGTTGTTGTTGTTGTTGTTGTTGTTGTTGTTGTTGTTGTTGTTGTTGTTGTTGTTGTTGTTGTTGTTGTTGTTGTTGTTGTTGTTGTTGTTGTTGTTGTTGTTGTTGTTGTTGTTGTTGTTGTTGTTGTTGTTGTTGTTGTTGTTGTTGTTGTTGTTGTTGTTGTTGTTGTTGTTGTTGTTGTTGTTGTTGTTGTTGTTGTTGTTGTTGTTGTTGTTGTTGTTGTTGTTGTTGTTGTTGTTGTTGTTGTTGTTGTTGTTGTTGTTGTTGTTGTTGTTGTTGTTGTTGTTGTTGTTGTTGTTGTTGTTGTTGTTGTTGTTGTTGTTGTTGTTGTTGTTGTTGTTGTTGTTGTTGTTGTTGTTGTTGTTGTTGTTGTTGTTGTTGTTGTTGTTGTTGTTGTTGTTGTTGTTGTTGTTGTTGTTGTTGTTGTTGTTGTTGTTGTTGTTGTTGTTGTTGTTGTTGTTGTTGTTGTTGTTGTTGTTGTTGTTGTTGTTGTTGTTGTTGTTGTTGTTGTTGTTGTTGTTGTTGTTGTTGTTGTTGTTGTTGTTGTTGTTGTTGTTGTTGTTGTTGTTGTTGTTGTTGTTGTTGTTGTTGTTGTTGTTGTTGTTGTTGTTGTTGTTGTTGTTGTTGTTGTTGTTGTTGTTGTTGTTGTTGTTGTTGTTGTTGTTGTTGTTGTTGTTGTTGTTGTTGTTGTTGTTGTTGTTGTTGTTGTTGTTGTTGTTGTTGTTGTTGTTGTTGTTGTTGTTGTTGTTGTTGTTGTTGTTGTTGTTGTTGTTGTTGTTGTTGTTGTTGTTGTTGTTGTTGTTGTTGTTGTTGTTGTTGTTGTTGTTGTTGTTGTTGTTGTTGTTGTTGTTGTTGTTGTTGTTGTTGTTGTTGTTGTTGTTGTTGTTGTTGTTGTTGTTGTTGTTGTTGTTGTTGTTGTTGTTGTTGTTGTTGTTGTTGTTGTTGTTGTTGTTGTTGTTGTTGTTGTTGTTGTTGTTGTTGTTGTTGTTGTTGTTGTTGTTGTTGTTGTTGTTGTTGTTGTTGTTGTTGTTGTTGTTGTTGTTGTTGTTGTTGTTGTTGTTGTTGTTGTTGTTGTTGTTGTTGTTGTTGTTGTTGTTGTTGTTGTTGTTGTTGTTGTTGTTGTTGTTGTTGTTGTTGTTGTTGTTGTTGTTGTTGTTGTTGTTGTTGTTGTTGTTGTTGTTGTTGTTGTTGTTGTTGTTGTTGTTGTTGTTGTTGTTGTTGTTGTTGTTGTTGTTGTTGTTGTTGTTGTTGTTGTTGTTGTTGTTGTTGTTGTTGTTGTTGTTGTTGTTGTTGTTGTTGTTGTTGTTGTTGTTGTTGTTGTTGTTGTTGTTGTTGTTGTTGTTGTTGTTGTTGTTGTTGTTGTTGTTGTTGTTGTTGTTGTTGTTGTTGTTGTTGTTGTTGTTGTTGTTGTTGTTGTTGTTGTTGTTGTTGTTGTTGTTGTTGTTGTTGTTGTTGTTGTTGTTGTTGTTGTTGTTGTTGTTGTTGTTGTTGTTGTTGTTGTTGTTGTTGTTGTTGTTGTTGTTGTTGTTGTTGTTGTTGTTGTTGTTGTTGTTGTTGTTGTTGTTGTTGTTGTTGTTGTTGTTGTTGTTGTTGTTGTTGTTGTTGTTGTTGTTGTTGTTGTTGTTGTTGTTGTTGTTGTTGTTGTTGTTGTTGTTGTTGTTGTTGTTGTTGTTGTTGTTGTTGTTGTTGTTGTTGTTGTTGTTGTTGTTGTTGTTGTTGTTGTTGTTGTTGTTGTTGTTGTTGTTGTTGTTGTTGTTGTTGTTGTTGTTGTTGTTGTTGTTGTTGTTGTTGTTGTTGTTGTTGTTGTTGTTGTTGTTGTTGTTGTTGTTGTTGTTGTTGTTGTTGTTGTTGTTGTTGTTGTTGTTGTTGTTGTTGTTGTTGTTGTTGTTGTTGTTGTTGTTGTTGTTGTTGTTGTTGTTGTTGTTGTTGTTGTTGTTGTTGTTGTTGTTGTTGTTGTTGTTGTTGTTGTTGTTGTTGTTGTTGTTGTTGTTGTTGTTGTTGTTGTTGTTGTTGTTGTTGTTGTTGTTGTTGTTGTTGTTGTTGTTGTTGTTGTTGTTGTTGTTGTTGTTGTTGTTGTTGTTGTTGTTGTTGTTGTTGTTGTTGTTGTTGTTGTTGTTGTTGTTGTTGTTGTTGTTGTTGTTGTTGTTGTTGTTGTTGTTGTTGTTGTTGTTGTTGTTGTTGTTGTTGTTGTTGTTGTTGTTGTTGTTGTTGTTGTTGTTGTTGTTGTTGTTGTTGTTGTTGTTGTTGTTGTTGTTGTTGTTGTTGTTGTTGTTGTTGTTGTTGTTGTTGTTGTTGTTGTTGTTGTTGTTGTTGTTGTTGTTGTTGTTGTTGTTGTTGTTGTTGTTGTTGTTGTTGTTGTTGTTGTTGTTGTTGTTGTTGTTGTTGTTGTTGTTGTTGTTGTTGTTGTTGTTGTTGTTGTTGTTGTTGTTGTTGTTGTTGTTGTTGTTGTTGTTGTTGTTGTTGTTGTTGTTGTTGTTGTTGTTGTTGTTGTTGTTGTTGTTGTTGTTGTTGTTGTTGTTGTTGTTGTTGTTGTTGTTGTTGTTGTTGTTGTTGTTGTTGTTGTTGTTGTTGTTGTTGTTGTTGTTGTTGTTGTTGTTGTTGTTGTTGTTGTTGTTGTTGTTGTTGTTGTTGTTGTTGTTGTTGTTGTTGTTGTTGTTGTTGTTGTTGTTGTTGTTGTTGTTGTTGTTGTTGTTGTTGTTGTTGTTGTTGTTGTTGTTGTTGTTGTTGTTGTTGTTGTTGTTGTTGTTGTTGTTGTTGTTGTTGTTGTTGTTGTTGTTGTTGTTGTTGTTGTTGTTGTTGTTGTTGTTGTTGTTGTTGTTGTTGTTGTTGTTGTTGTTGTTGTTGTTGTTGTTGTTGTTGTTGTTGTTGTTGTTGTTGTTGTTGTTGTTGTTGTTGTTGTTGTTGTTGTTGTTGTTGTTGTTGTTGTTGTTGTTGTTGTTGTTGTTGTTGTTGTTGTTGTTGTTGTTGTTGTTGTTGTTGTTGTTGTTGTTGTTGTTGTTGTTGTTGTTGTTGTTGTTGTTGTTGTTGTTGTTGTTGTTGTTGTTGTTGTTGTTGTTGTTGTTGTTGTTGTTGTTGTTGTTGTTGTTGTTGTTGTTGTTGTTGTTGTTGTTGTTGTTGTTGTTGTTGTTGTTGTTGTTGTTGTTGTTGTTGTTGTTGTTGTTGTTGTTGTTGTTGTTGTTGTTGTTGTTGTTGTTGTTGTTGTTGTTGTTGTTGTTGTTGTTGTTGTTGTTGTTGTTGTTGTTGTTGTTGTTGTTGTTGTTGTTGTTGTTGTTGTTGTTGTTGTTGTTGTTGTTGTTGTTGTTGTTGTTGTTGTTGTTGTTGTTGTTGTTGTTGTTGTTGTTGTTGTTGTTGTTGTTGTTGTTGTTGTTGTTGTTGTTGTTGTTGTTGTTGTTGTTGTTGTTGTTGTTGTTGTTGTTGTTGTTGTTGTTGTTGTTGTTGTTGTTGTTGTTGTTGTTGTTGTTGTTGTTGTTGTTGTTGTTGTTGTTGTTGTTGTTGTTGTTGTTGTTGTTGTTGTTGTTGTTGTTGTTGTTGTTGTTGTTGTTGTTGTTGTTGTTGTTGTTGTTGTTGTTGTTGTTGTTGTTGTTGTTGTTGTTGTTGTTGTTGTTGTTGTTGTTGTTGTTGTTGTTGTTGTTGTTGTTGTTGTTGTTGTTGTTGTTGTTGTTGTTGTTGTTGTTGTTGTTGTTGTTGTTGTTGTTGTTGTTGTTGTTGTTGTTGTTGTTGTTGTTGTTGTTGTTGTTGTTGTTGTTGTTGTTGTTGTTGTTGTTGTTGTTGTTGTTGTTGTTGTTGTTGTTGTTGTTGTTGTTGTTGTTGTTGTTGTTGTTGTTGTTGTTGTTGTTGTTGTTGTTGTTGTTGTTGTTGTTGTTGTTGTTGTTGTTGTTGTTGTTGTTGTTGTTGTTGTTGTTGTTGTTGTTGTTGTTGTTGTTGTTGTTGTTGTTGTTGTTGTTGTTGTTCTTGTTGTTGTTGTTCTTGTTGTTCTTGTTGTTGTTGTTGTTGTTGTTGTTCTTGTTGTTGTTGTTCTTGTTGTTGTTGTTCTTGTTGTTGTTGTTCTTGTTGTTGTTGTTCTTGTTGTTGTTGTTCTTGTTGTTGTTGTTCTTGTTGTTGTTGTTGTTGTTGTTGTTGTTGTTGTTGTTGTTGTTGTTGTTGTTGTTGTTGTTGTTGTTGTTGTTGTTAAGCTGCCCATATAACACGTACCTGCCGGTCAGGATTTGAAGATACATCAGTGGGGAAAGCGCGTAAGAACCAACTTTGCAAAGCAGAAGTCGGTTGATGAAGTGAGCGCCCCCAGGACCATTATACAAGTTGCGCAAACGAAACGCTGTGACTAAAGTTGAACAGTAGAGACAGTCATCGCCAACAGAAAATGTGTGGCCACTATCGATACGGCTGCCACGGCCTCCATTATCAGGAGAGACCTTGTCCAGATGTCCTGACTACACAACACCAGCTGTAATAGTCTGAAGTCAGCTATGGGAGAAGTAGCAAAAGTATACGGTGAGGTACTTCTGAAGACAGAACTGGCTTTTCACATGCATTCTTGGTAGCTGACATATGCGACGTTTGCATCTTAGGTGTGGATTTTATGGAGGCACATGAGGCTGTCCTAGCTTTCGAATGCAGGTGTTAAGGTATTCAATCGTTGCGATTGCAATGGTGTACGGAAACGAGAATACTGTAAATCTTCGGACGACAATAAGCAGTGATGAAGTCCTACGACCATCTCCAGAGACAGCTCGTTGCAGTGTTTTAACGATAAGAAGGAAGAAAGTATTTCTGTCCGGAGACTAAGAGCCAAACCTGTGAAGGGTTGGACTGCGGAAGAACTTCGTATTGCACAAAGGGAAGATCCTGACATCGAGCCGATTCTCGCATGGAAGGAATCTATGGAGAAGCCGAACGCAAGAGAAATCTCTGACAGAAGTCCTACCTTAGAGGCGTACTGGGTGCAAAGGGGACTATCTTCATGTAAAAGATGGTGTTTTGAGGAGAAAATGGGAAATGCCGAATGGAAGATTCTTTAAGATGTAGCTTTTAGTTCCACGGTCGAAAGTGCAGGAGATTCTAAGGGAAATGCACGATGAGGAATCTGGCGGGCACTTGGGAATCAACAAGACACTGAAAAAGGTACGGGAACGTTTTATTGGTTAACTGTAAGAAAAGATGTCGAGAGATGGTGTCGAAAGTGCACTACGTGCAAAGCTAGTAAACGACCTAAAGTCAAGGCAAGTCAAAAAATGCACCAGAACAGAGTGAGCGCCCCAATTAAAATGATCAATTAAACACACCAAAGAACCCAAAGCAACATAAACATTGCGAGAGACCGCTTGAGGACCAGATATGATGCGAGAGCAACAGCACCTGAATTCAATGTGGGAGATCTGGTATCGCTTTACAACCCACATCGTAGAAAGGGAAAGTCGCCAAAGCTTCAGCAGGTCTGGGAAGGTCCCTACCCAATAGAGAGATAGGAGGTGTCGATTAACATTGGTTTTGAATGTTTGTAGATCAAAATGGCAAGGGAAGATATCGCCGGATAAACTATTCCAAATTCGTGTTGTTCGGCTAAAAAAAGAATCCCTACATTTCACGGTTCGTCCGAAATTGGGCTCAATGGTGAACTGATGGGCATTCCTTGCGAGACGAGTATTACGGGAGAAAATTTTAAGGGGAGGAATGCAGCTGGCTACTGCGAGTGAAAATTTTTTTTATAAAAAAAAAACGATAAAATAAGGAAAGACATGAAACATTGCGTCGGTGTTCGAGAGGGGCAATTGTTTCAGCGGCAGTTCTATTTCCTATTAATCTTAACGCTCGATTTTGTATTATATCAAGCAGGTGGAGCGATGTTTGCGAAGCACCTGCCCAGTGGTGGGAATTATACTCGAGTTTAGGGCGTATAAACGCTTTATAGATTGTAGCCAGATCAGATGGGGAAAAATATTTCTTACACCGATACAGAAAACCTAAGCACCTAGAAGCATTCCTAGCGATTTCAAATATATGGTCGTTCCAACGGAGGTCTCGTTGACACACATACCGAGTACTGAGAGCTTTTCGTTGAAAGTTGTCCATGTGGATCGCCTGTATCGTTACCACGGAAGCAATGATGATGTGATTGTTCGGGACGAACAAAACTAAGAGGGGGACAGTGTGATGTGGCAACAAGATGCAGTTTTTCGTTATATAATTTTTTCAAATTTAACGATATTAATTTATAAACGACATTGCTGATTACCAAAGTACAATGCGTCTTGGCCGATATCTAATTAGAACCGAAAGCTTATAGATTGTGCCAGAACTAGACAGAACCATCTAGGTGTCGTAAAAATGTGTATAAATACCACCAATAAATGGTGTGGAGTTCAGTTGATTTTTAAACGTGGAATGGTAAACAACCGGAAGTGACAGTAAAAAGTGATTTAATTGAGATTTAATAAAAGTGTTGAAGTAAAAGGTTATTTTGGATTGTAAATAAGTGAAATATGTGAAAACGTTGTTTATTAAACTAAAAGACGTTGTGTTAAAATAAAATAAAGAGATTTGTTGTGTTATTTTAAAAATGTGATTGAGTTTTATTTATCAAACCCCAGGCCAAAATACAACAGTATTTTTAATAGCAATAGAAAATTACTAAACAATGAACTACTATAAAAAGGGAAAAAAATAAAATCCATCTGATCCCATAATGAAAGTAATTAATTCTTTCGATTATTTTCCTTCATGTCGCGTACCATAAAAGCAAACAGAGCGGCAGCAAAGTGCCGGGTTCCTGTTAGTGTACATATAATAAAATGTGAAGGAAGGTAGGTACTAAAATTATGATACCAACCATTGTGAAGCGGGTGGGTATAGAGTATAGAAAATATTAAAACTTCACACTTGTTTATAGGGAGGTGTAAACTTTTGTTTTCTTGATTGAAATTTTTGCATTCAGTAATCAAATAAGGTTTTTATTTGTAAGTTGATTTTTGCGTATTTATGTGTTTATGAAAGGTTTCCTTATTATTAAAAGAAATCTTTATGTTAAGAAATTTTTAGTTTATACTAGAAAAAAAATAAAAAAAATTCTATTAATTCATTTTTATAATATTAAAAAACAAAAAAGTTTTTAAAAAATTACTAACAATTCAAAAAATTGTTTTTGAAAATTTTATTATATTATATATATTATTTGAATCATTTTGAACCTATTTTGAATATTTCATCAAAATCCGTCAAACAGGTAAGGAGATTTTGTGATTTACAAAACCGGTCATATGGGAGGTACCCTTATTAGACTTTTCCTGAAAAATCCATTCAAACCCAAAGATAGAGTTTGCATAGGAAACATCACCCACAAAGTTTTATTAAAATCGTAGGAGCCGTTTTTGAGAAAAAACAAGTTTTCCATTCCTGTGGCAGGGGTATCGTTAATTGTACAGCTAGAATGCTAATTCCAAAAATCCCTCTGTAAGACGTCATAATATTCCTGTGTACCAAGTTTGAAGCAAATCGGTCCAGCCGTTTAGGCTCTAGGTACCGATACAGACAGACATACAGACAGGCAGAATTATCTGACCCACTTCTTTAGACTTCTCTAATCATCGTAATGTCATGTTTGATTGTCATAATTTTTTTTTACGAAAGCATAACTTGCAAACACTGGAACGAAATATTCCATTTCTTGTGAAATGTCTGTCTGCCTGTACGGATCTATTTTGAACTGTAGCCTAAACGGTTGGGCCAATCGTCTTCAAATTTAGAATTTAAGGTCATTTTGACATTCTACAGAGGAGTTTTTTCAATTTTGTTTACTCAAAAATTAATGGTACCTGTTATTAATAATTAATATAACCGTTATCTAAAAGCTTATTTTTCTCAGTGTACTACTTACTGTAGGTAAGCATTATATTTTGGTAAAAAAAAAATTATTAGATGTATATAGCCTTAGTGATTTCGCATTATTTTTTTTCAAACATTTTTTTGTATTTTTAAAAATAAAATTTTTTTTTTTTGAAAAATCAACATTTTGAAAACGGGTAGGTGATTTTTTTTAAATATCGTTTTTTTATGTATGTTATTTTTGGGCTTAAGTTTGTATTCTTGAATTATTATTAGATTAGATTGGTTTTTTATTTTTATCGTGTTTGAATACAAAGATTACAAAAAACATAAAAAAGCATGGCATATTTGCCGTCTACCTAGTTGACAAAACATTAAAAATTAATACATTTAGTGTAAAAAGTACAATTACTTTTTTCATCAAATTTATAAATTATAATTGTTCATTTTCGTTAACAAAAAAAAAATAAAAAATTAAAAATGATATCTCTTAAAAACTTTCATTAATGATTTGGTTTCTACAGGAAAGAGCTAGTCTGTAGAATTTGTATAATTTTTTAGTATCTAAATTGTTAAGCAATAGTATAACTTGGCTTTGCGTCAACATGTCACTTCCAAATGCATCTCTTCTTAATTCTTTTAAAATTGGACATCTTTCTATAAAGTGGAGAATATCTTCTCCTTCACCAAAGTTGCAAAAAGAGCAAACTATTGGTAAATCATCTCTATGTGGTATAAAATTTAGTGGCATAAGTTCTCCTCGCAGTTTTACCATCATTGATATTTCGGCAGTACTTTAAAATAATTCCTCTCTTCTAAGTTATGATCTAATTTACTGTATAGTTGTCTTTAGATAGTTCCGGTTGCATAATTTAAGTATTTTTTCACGCTGTCTTATGTCTACAGCAGCAATGAGTTTGTAAGGCGAAGTTTCTAATTCTTCACTATCCAGGTTTAAATTTATCCCACAGTCTGCCGCTAGATCCAGCCAATCAGCACACCAGCTTGTTTAATTCCTTATGACTTGAAGAGCCACTATTTTTGGTAGTCTATTATCACCCATCTTTAAAACTTTCATTACATGCTCCACTTGCATTTTTGAGGTTCGTATGAACAAGGGCGACAATCCTATCTCTAACATGATAGCATAGTTATAAGCGGCTTATCATCAACTGCAACGATTCGGGAGAGGCTGCCAAAAGAACAATATCATCAGCAAACATCTATAATTTGATTAACTTTCCAGCGTAATAAACTCCACATGTCAAGAGGTCTAATAGAGCATCAATGAACAAAGCAAACATGCTTGGGCTCAATGTGCAACCTTGTCTGACTCCCGATTGTGTCTTAAATCCTTCAAATAGCGCTTCACCATTCCACACTTTCGTTATTGTGTCTCCGTAAAGATTCTGTATGACCCTTTCAAACTTCCATGACATACCATAACTGTAGAGCTTGTAAATTAGCGCCTTTCTATCGATCATATCGAATGCAGATCTAAAATCTACGAAAAAATCATACAACTTCTTTTCTTTTCCAAGGAATGTTTCTGCAATACTTTTCAGAGTAAAAATGTGGTCAATCGTTGAGTATCCACTTCTAAATCCTGCCTGAAACTTCTTCAGTAGTTTGCTGTTATCGATCCATTTATTAAAACGTTTTTGCAATATCAACGTAAATATCTTGTATGAAGCATTTAGAAAGGATATACCTCTGTAATTCGCAGGCTGGTTCAAATTTTCTTTTTTGTGAGTCGGAAAAATAACTGATTCCTTAAATTCCTGTGGTATATCCCCGGTTTCCATGACATGGTTATATATAACTGTCAGCTTGGTGATTACTTCTGAAGTGCCGTACTTATAAAATTCAGATGTAATGCCATTCGATCCTGCTGTTTTTCCATGTTTAAGCTTCGTTAAAGCTGAGACCACTTCTCGATAACTTGTTGAAGCATCCAGAATTTCATTGACAAAGGCTGGTGTCGCATACTGTACCGAAGGTGTCTCTTGGACAGGATTCAACAATTTCTCAAAGTGAGCTGCTAGAAGATTTGGACTCAAGTTCGGGTGGATGGAAAACCGTTTGCCATTTAAATGCTTTGCCAAGTGCCAGAATTCTTTTGAGTTTCTACATAGAGCTAATCTTCCTGATTCCGCTTCAAAAAACGGAACAGAAGACTCCTGAAATAAGATTAACACCTGTATTCATACCTACAGAAACAAGATCAAAAAGTTCTTCATATCCAAATATCTCAGATCATCCCAGCATCTATAATATCCCATATTTATAAAACGTAGACGTTTTCATTTAAGAGCGGAAGAGTTAACGACAACGTCTGAAAATTTTTTTAAATAACAAAAAAATCAACTACAAATTATTCCAGGAAACGCATGTCTGTGCACTGCGAAATACATTTCAGATTCTTGCAATTCGATAGCCGAAACGTGGGAGCATAAAAATAATTCGCGGAATCTAGTATTGCTTAGGTCACCAATCAAATAATATAAAAACCAATAATTTTATGTTAGATTTAGGCATTAAGTATTCAGAGGCAGAATCGGTGCCAGTTTGTGAACCAATATATTAATAAAAGAAAAAAATGATAAAAAAAAAACAATTTTTTTTATCAATAAGTAAAAATGTAACTTATATCCTCCTTCGGAATTTGCTCAGAAAGGTTTTTAATTAGGAAGGGGATTTGTGACAAGGCTAGGTTGAATATAATTTTTATTCGATCCAGTATCGATTAAAATTTTTAGGATTTGTTCACTCTTCGTTTTATGGAAGAGAAAAACAGCTCAATCTATAAAATGAATATCATTGTATTCAGGAGCTTGGTCATCACATCGATAGGACAGAGGGCTTTTTCTGTATATGTGTTTTTTTTTATTTAAAAAATGTTCAGACGTTGTCAATAACTCTTCCGCTCTTAAATGAAAACGTCTACGTTTTATAAATATGGGATATTATAGTTGCTGGGATGATCTGAGATATTTGGATATGAAGAACTTTTTGATCTTGTTTCTGCAGGTATGAATACAGGTGTTAATTTTATTTCAGGAGTCTTTCTGTTCCATTTTGTCATCTTAATTATTACTGCGATCAGGAATATTAGAGTGAACATTGAATAATTGATCCATTGATGAACTTCTTAATTTTTGCATTCATCTGTGGAAAGTAGTAGTTTTGGAGTAGCTGTGCTTTATTTTCGCCAGCATTTCTAGGAGCTCTGTTACGATTTTTTAAAATATATTCTTCGTGTTCAACTGGTGTGGTCAAATCAGTTACCTTAGTTTGAGTGAAGCGGATTTTATAGTTTTTAAAATAAAGTGGGTAAAAGTTTTGGATGATTCCTATATTTTCTTCATTGGTCATAAGCCCGTTTATTATGTTAGGTATAAGGTATCGTTTAAATATGGAGATAATGTTTTCCTTTGAGTAGGAAGGTTGTACAAATGTATGTTTACCGAATTGCGGAAAAGGAAATTGGAGTTGATAAGTTGTATCGTCTCCTATAAGAAGGATAAGTTGATTTTTGAAAACGTTAATCGGGACTTCTACTGCTGATATAAGTTCATTTGATGAACTTTCATCGCTATGTTGGGAAGCTGTAAGGGCATTTATCTCAGAGACAAGGGGTGGTCTTCAAAATGTATCAGCAACAACGTTAGATTTACCTGGCTTATATTTTATTTCATAGTTAAATTCTTCTAACGCTGCTTTCCAGCGTTTCATTTTAGAGTTGTGGTTTTTGTTATGTGAGAGGTTAATGGTCTGTTAAAATGTTCACTTTTGCTGAGTCGAAAAGAATTCAAAGCCCATATAATATCCAGCATTTCTTTCTCATGCTCCAAGGACATAATTTGAAGTGTCGGTTGTGAGTTAAAATTCTTTTTTGTAATCGGGATAGATTAATATTATGGCTCTTGATGCTAGAGATTTTTTAGTTTGTCAAATGCTTCTGTTGCTTCATCATTAAGGTTAATAATTTTTTTGGAAGACACATTTTTGGAGGAGCGTCCGTCTTCCCCTCTTAAAAGGACTATTAGGGGTTTTGCTAATTTAGCATAGTCCTTTATAAAATCGATAATACCCTGGCAGGCCTAAAAATGAACGTAAATCTTTGATTGTTTTAGGGTTTGGAAACTGATGTATTGCTTTAACCTTTTCTGGATTAGTTTTTATACCAACAGAGAAAATCAGGAAACCGAGGAATTCGAATTCCGCTTTGAAAAATTCACATTTAGTTGGACCTTCAAATTGGCAGCTTCAAGAGTTTTGAAAACAGTCTCAATACTTTGCAAATGTTCTTCTTCGTTTTAGTTAAAAATGATAATATCGTCGATGTAAACGAAACATATTTTTCCAATATGTTCTCTCAATATATCATCAAGCGTTCTTTGAAATATGGAAGGAGCATTTTTCAAACCGAAAGGCAGCCTGGTGAATTCGTATTTTCCATTATTTACCAAGAAGGTTGTTTTTAAATATCTCCTTCTTTGAGCGGTATTTGGTGGAATCCACTTTTGAGGTCGATATCTGTGAAATATTTATTTTGGCCTAGTTGCGCTAACACTTGACTGATTTCAGGGATTGGGTACTTGTCAGGAATAATGGTGGTATCAAGTTTGCGATAGTCAATCACCAATCGATACTTGTTTTTGCCAGGGGCATCTAACTTTTTGGGAACAATCCACACGGGTGAATTGTATGGCTATCTTCAAGGTCTTATTATACCATTTGTAATATGTAAAATGGCCCTCAAGGACGAGGTAGAAAGCCAAATACAGGAACTTGTATTTGGCTTTCTACCTCGTCCTTGAGGGCCATTGGATGAGGATAGCATTTTGTGTAGACGGGTGAGTCTGAAGTTGTTCAGATTTCTCCTTTTACAACGGTGGTATAAGTTAGTTTCTCGTCTGGGTCATCGAATAAATTTAAATGCTTCCTTGCAAGTGTTTTTATAGAATCTTTTTGTTGAGTCTTCATATGTTGCGTTCAAAACGACAAAGTATTGACTAATTGTGCAGCGAGCTGCTTAGTTCGAGTTTTAGTAGACCCTTTGATTGTCATGTAATTATGACGAGTATAGATTATTCCGGATAAATCTTTTAAGCTATCGTTTCCGAGAATAGCATTAAAAGATTTTAAATGTGGCATAAGAAAGAATTTAGTTTTAAGATCTTTTTTTCCGAACAGATTGACAAAGGTGTGGTGAATTATTTCCACGTTTCCTCATAGTCTAAAAAATGTATGTCTCTTAACCCAGAAACTATTTCAGTGATATTATTATCTATTTGCTCATTGTTTATGGGTTCTATGTAGTTATTGAAAGTTTGTTCATATTGTTGGTCATCTAACTGAGAGGCATCGAAGTGTTGCTCCAGTTCTGACTCTTCTGGGTTTTCTTCAGATGATGTGTTTAGGTGAAAGTTCCTTTGTAGTTTGTTAGGATAATTAGGTTGTTGTGGCTGATTGTTGGCTCTTTTTGCTGCTGGTGGCCAGTTTCTTTGCTGATGTTGATATTGTAGGCTATTAACGTAATTCACTCTTGCTGTCCCAATGGTTGATGTTTCCATTGGCTCCCTTCTTGGTTGTGGCCTTGGCGGTGGTCTGATGTTGTTTCCTTGAGCTTGCTTAAAGGGTTGATGTCGGGAAGGGTTTTTTTTGGAAGGGTGGTTGTCTAGGACCATTATCCGCTGGTTCCCGAATACCGTGCAATCTAGGAAATTTTTAAAATAATAAAATAAAAAACAGGATTTTTTTAAAATCCATCCTACAATTTTCAAAATACTTTTTAGGTAAATTGGTTATCATACAAGACGTGTGATGGCTTACTCCATTTTTACCAAAAACCGTTAAGTGTTGTGGTTTTGACACTTTTTTTAAGTTCAGATAGTGTTATTTTTCTACGTAAATGTTACTTAGTTTATAAATTTTATTCGACGATGTGACCGCACATATGAGCACGTACGTGCGATCTAGTCGTGCAATTTATTTTTTATCAAGATAGACCGTATTTTTCAATCGAAGTGATATTCCGCTATAATTGTATATTTCTATATTTCTATATCTCAATGGTCTATATACATGTTTCTATATTTTTATACCTCCATATCTCCTTATCCTTATCTATTTCTATATCTATATGTCTCTTCGTTTCTTTGTCTATATCTTAATGTCTCTATATCTCTATATCTCCATATCTCTGTCTCTATATCTTTACAACTCTATTTCCCTTTATCTCTATATCTCTTAATAGTGTAACTCTCATGTAACTCTTCCGACTACCAAACTTCACACATTCATGCTGTCTCCAGAAATGCAGTATTTCACATTTAAGCCTCTGCCACAGGAACCGTGCATTTTCCTACATATGTTTCTATCCAGCACATTATCCATCTACCTACCAAATTTGAATTAAATCCGTTGAGGAGTGATTCGAAAGCAAACATCCAAACATCCAAATATACAAACATTTATATTTATATTATAATAAAGAAAAGAATAAAACTTCACTAAAACAATGATTCCGAATTGTTAAACGCACGCAATAATCTCAGACCAAAATAGCAAAAACCCGTTACAATGGAGAAAAAAACCGTAATGAAAAAAAAACTACTACAATGCAAATTATGTTTTTTTTCGTTTCACAACAGTAAATCCCAATAAAGCTTTTCCAAAAATACCGCCTGCCGTGAAAAAGAAGCGAAAGTATTTCTTATAGGTACCCGTGCAATAATACTGCATTTTCTATTTTTTGTGTTCTGTTTTGCGTTCAACGACCTTGCCTTTGATAAAAAATTGATCGCTTCCCGATAAATAAGCGAAATCAATGCGCTTGGTTATCTATTAGTCGGATCAGGATATTCCGACAAACAACCGTATGCAGTTGACGTGTGCTTACTGTTCTTTCTTTCTGTTGTTTTATTTGTCTCTGTCTTATCGTCTTGTGTTGTGAGAGGTAAGAGCTGATGGCCCCAGTTGTCAGTGCTCTACTTCAATTGCAAATGTTATGTTATTTTTTCTGTTATTCTTCAATTTTCCGCCATATATTTAAAAAAAATTATTATTTAAATTAAAATTCGTTAAAGAAAATATTTCAATCTCTCTCGCAGGATACTATGTCGATATAAAATGAATCCTGACACCTTCCATTTACAAACTTCAAAAACTCATGCATTCGTTGGAACACGAAAACATAACAACAACAAAAAAAATGCATCCTTTCACATATAAGCCCCTCTCACAGGAACCGATCATTTTTTCTAGATAAAAAGTAGACTACGTCTCATCCAGCACATTATTCATCTACATACAAAATTTCATCCAAATTTGTTAAGCCGTTGAGGCGTTATTAGGTTAGAAAAATCCAAACGTCCAAACCCCAAACATACAAACATTAACATTTATAAAATATAGTAGGATTAAATACAAATAAATTTATTTACATTTTTTTTATTAGTAATATGTAACATTAGTGGCATATCAAAATGTTCATCACAATATAAGTATGTAGGTTCTTGAAAATGACTAAAAGGAAACGCCGCGTTTCAAAAGATGAATGACATTTTTCAAAACGTGTTTATATATGAATAATAATGTTAAATTTAAGTGACTAGAACTACTAAAAATATAAGGAAATAATCCTATAAAATTATTAAAAAAATATACTAAATGAAGAGATAAAAATTAGAGTTATAACTTTATGATTTGGATTTATTAATAAAACTTTAAATTCTTTATGTAATGTTATTAAATTATTATTTCAAATAATATGATATTGGGAAGGTACTAATCAATATTTAGATGGAATTATTAATAAACCGATAAAAGTTCTTAATCAATTTAAAGATTAATTAAGAATACTAAATGAAGGGTCAAAAACAGAAAATAAATTAGTTATCATTTTCAATTTATAGAATTTGTAATAATTTTTTTTATTTTTATTTTTATTAATTAACGGAAATAATGAAAATAATTAATTATATATAATACAAATTATAGAAAATATAAAAAATATAAATTATATAAAAAAAAATAATAAGTTTTTTAATTATTATTTATTATTATTATATTTTATTAATCACAAATTGGAAAATACCGACTCAGGCTGTTGAATACGCCATAGTTTTAGAATGCTGTGACTGCTTTTAGACCTTGCTATAAGCTGCGATTCTCTTTTGTTTCTCCTTCCAAACTCGAATCACTTTTATATGCAAAGTTTGATTTTTGTATTTCTTCTGTATTTCGGACCAACTAACAACAACGACCTTTAAATTCAGATCAAACAGCCGACCACATCCTACAAATGACGAATAATATAATAAAATAATAATGACGGATAAAACAGATCGACACAAAATCAGGATAGCACAAAGAAGAAGGGGTGATAAACTTGTTCGGTGATCAGCCCGAGTGATTTTTTGTACCCCCGCCACCACATACGTTTGTCGCACCAACAATGCAACATAAGCGAACCAATACCACAACAAACACATAACTCTCCCCAAGCAACATAACGAAGAGAGTTCAGTTCGTTTTTCAATCCCAAAGTGATCGCTCGATGAGCTCATCTTTTTCTTTTTTTTATAACGCTTCTTCTTTTTCTAATTTTAAATAGAAGACATATAACTTACGTGCCTACTTCTTATATTTATTTTTTACCATCCGAGAAAATTTTGCAGAAGCGAGATCGTGTTTTTTTTTATTAATAAACGTTTTACGAAAGTTTTAACGTGTCGAGAGTTTTTTTGGATCGGTTGAGCTCATTGGAATTGTCCATCGCGCAATTTAAAAAAACTAATAATAACGAAATAGAACCGCTGAAAAAAGCTCCAACACCAACACAATTCGAACCAAACGATGCATCCTCTCCACCGCTGCGTCTATGTACAAATATATCACCCCTGTATGTGTCGTCTTCATTGAACTCGTTACCGCCAAATTCGTCTGTGTTTCCACAAGTTGCTTCTTTTGTGCATTCCCTCCACAAACATCTAATGTACCAGCTTCATCACAACCTCCAACACTAGTCATCTCTTCTTTTCCGCTGTATTCGAAGTCGCTTTCACAATTGTTGTCAACGTACCACACACTCGCAACCTTCTCCTTCTTTTGTACCGTCGTCGTCTGTGTTCAGCGTAAATACTATTCCTACACAGATGCATAATATACATGCTCCGAAGCCGTCATACAATGTGAACTCGCAACCGGTATCTCAATATTCAAATGTTAATCCGTACCTATATGTGTACGTATATGAATCCGCAAACTGTGCCACAGTACGCACCACAGAATAGCGATGTGCAACTGATAATCGATAATATTGCGATCGATAGTGATGTGCAATCGAAACAAAACTATAATGTTTTTTCAAACGTGCGCGACATACTTAATTTGCTCCCCGAATTCGACAATTCGTCGGGTAAATCGTTGAATGCAAATGCATTCTTAAAACGTGTTAACCTTTTAAAATCGGCATATAAATGGGACGATCAATCCGTTATTTTTGCAGTACAACAAAAAATGAACGGTCCTGCCAAATATTTGATCGATTCCCAGATGATAGTGTTTACCGAGTGAGAACAATTTTCAATTAAATTCCTATCTGGCTTTCCGTGTAGTGAAAATGTGGCGGACGTGCAGATTAAAATCACAAATATGAAACGTAGCCACAGTGAAACACCACAAAAATATTTCTACAAAATGGTGTCAATCGGTAACAATGGTTCACTGCCCGACGTAGCCATCGTGTGTCACATTTTTAATGGCATAAGCGAACCAGATTAAAAGAAAAAAAAATTCAAATGGTTACACGACATGTAATCAACTTTTAAGGGACATAAACAATTATTGCAGCTATAACGAAATAAAAAGTGCCGGGTCGAGTAATAAATATGAAGAAAGCAGAATCGTCCAATTTAAAAAAAACATTTCGATACCGCGAAAGATCATGATACGGTGAAGTGCTACAACTGTTTCCAGTTTGGACACTATTCGAAAAACTGTTGCGAACCACAAAGAAAAGAACGTTGCATTCATTGTGAACGATCTTCGCATAAAAATAATTCGTGTCCGGAAAAAAATAAATCTAACGTTCATAAAATCGAAGATCCGCTTAATTGTAATCGAAAACAAGCAAACGAAGAAATAACTAAATTAACTAAAATAAACGGGATGGATACGATCGCACTCATCGATCCAGAAAGCCAATATACGCTTGTACGTAAGTCTTTTGTAAGTAACTTTAATGAAATTTCAAATTGTTTAAAATCGCTCATCGGCTTCGCCGGAGGTAAATATATATTTTATTGGGACGAGACATACTATGTCGCGAGGGTAACCGACTCATCATTGTAGGTGATGATTGCCAAATAGAATCGGTTGGCAAATTAAAAATTTCTTTGGATCTAACGCGAACCGAAACAGATAATTTGCGAAATCTGCTTTGCCAAAAATATCGCCGAGCTGGGTCGATGCACCGTCGCAAAAATGAGCATCACCCTCAAAACCAATGAACCTGTTAATATGAAACCATACCGCATAGCTTTCGCCAAACGGCCTGTAGTATAACATCATCCGTCCTTCAAACTCGTCGTATACTTCTCCCGTTGTCCTCGTGAAAAAAAAAGAATTTCGAACACCGACTATGCGTCGACTATCAAGTCCTTAATCGCATTACAGTTAAAACGTCTTTTCCTATGCCGATAATGGCAGAACAATTTGGTCAGCTAGGCGGAACCCGATGTTTTTCGACTCCCGATCTGCGTATGGGCTACCATCAGATCCAAATAGATGAGACCTCTAAACATTTATCCGCGTTTGTCACCACCGATGGCCACTTCGAATACAACCGTATGCCTTTTGGGTTAGTTAACGCACCCGCAGTATTTCAAAACATAATGAACCAACTTGTAATTGAAATGGGCCACGGTAAGGTTTTGGTATATTTAGACGATTTCATCATTCCTAGCAAGACCGTCGATGAAGGTTCGGACTTGCCGGAGTTTTGCTACAATCCACCGATAACAAAACTTGAAAACCTGTCTTTTACTATAGCCGTCACTGAACCGACAATGAAAGTAAGTTCCACAGTTACGAACTCGAAGTCCTTGCCGTCGTTGAATCGTTGGAACGTTTCCGACTGCAATACGAAAACCTTCGTGATGTCGTAGCACAAGAAAAGCAGTTGAAGCAGGACAATCAAATACAAAATCACCGAGTGTATCGTAAAGAAGATAAGACCCTTAAATTCGTCTTCAGCATTGCCATGACAGCATGGGAAACTTTGGTATTGAAAAGACTCTGCAGCGAATTCAATAGACATTCTGGTTTCCCAAAATGCGTAAGTATAACCGAGTATATTTCTGCATGTATCCAATGTTGTTGCAATAAATCACGTGGTGGGAAACCTGAAGGTCGAATGTACTACAACTATGCTTAACCAATCCCTTTTCGACTAATACATCTTGATCATCTCGGACCTTTCATCCGATCTCGAAATGGAAACACTCATGTTCTTGCTATTTCTGATGATTTTAGCAAATTTCTTATCGTTAAAGCCACAAAAAAGTACGAAGACTGCCCCTTTTATCGATATTCTGAATGAGATTACATCCTATTTTGGCCTTCCATCGCGCCGATTGAGGTACAGCGTTTACCACTAAATCTTTCGCATCCTATTGTAGTGACAACAATATTCAGCATACGAAAAATTCTGTCCTACGTTCAAACCACAACCGAGAATCCAAAAGACTGGGATCGCACCATGAGAGATCTCCAATGGACTATAAACCCGCAAATAAATTCAACAACCGGTTTTACACCGAATGAACTTGTATTCGATTGTCGACTCAAAAACATCATACAAAACCGACTTGTTGCTGCTCTTCACGACGATTTCACCGACAATTCATAAATACTTACTGCTAGTGAGAAACGAGAACAAGCTGCTACAAATGTTCATCGTGAGCGTGAAAAATGGAAAGCTAGATTCGACCGTAAACATGCTACTCCAATACGCTATCACGAAAACGATTGAGTGTCGATCTTAAGCTCGTAGAGGCCGGACGTCGAGGTGCGCGCACAAATAATTAAGCAAAAGTCAAAAAAAATTATTGCGAGTGTTTTAAAAAAATATTAATACTAACACACTCGTTAGAGAAACCGAAAAAAAAACCCTCGTGTGTGTTGTTAAGAATTAAATAATATCCACTCACGTCGTTGGAGGAAAGAAAAAGATGCCCACTCGCGCTGTGGAAAAAAAATAAAAAAAACGCATTCGCATAGCAAATTATCCTCTTATCTGTCTCAAGACCTTTGTGCTTAACTGCCTGTTTCTTATCTACTGTAGGCATCGTATGACCATCTAATGCTTGCGGTAAATGGTTAGGGCATCTGAGTTTGTCTTATTGTGCTGAATATTTAAATTGATTTTTTGTTTGCAAGCTGTCTTATGGGCATAATACCTAAGACAGTTTGTTTATTACGGAAATTAATTTGGATTTTCACTGCATGGTTCGATTGGTTGTATGTAAGTATGTATTTTTAAATGGTAAGTGATTTTCGTGTGGTATATTCTAATGTTCGCGGGCTAAGATAGAATTTCTTTCACGTGTACGTCTACACTGTTTAATACAGGCCAGCAGTTTTGGCTTTAAGTGAAACCCAGGTTGGAGTAAATACTGATTTATCAGAATTTGCTCTACATGGGTATAGCTTGGTGCCATTACTCTTTGCCCATCATGGTCTCTATGTTAGGAATGATATTGCTTGCCAGAGCCTTCCCCAATATGGGCAATGTTCCAACACAGACTTTAACTTCTTATGGCTCAAATTCACTGTCCGCAAGCATGTCATTCATTATTGTTTTATTTACAGGAGTCCAAATCTTGACAATAATTCGATTTGTTACGAGTTTGATGCACTGTCTGATTCCATCTCGAAAATTGTTTCCCTTTGTCCTCGCACTGAAATCGTTATTACGGGCGATTTCAATGTACACAATTCCAATTGGCTCCGCTTTTCTGGTCAGACAACACCCGAAGGAAGGTATGTCGAGCTCTTTGCCGGGTTATATCACCTTACCCAACTGATCGATGTGCCAACGCGTATACCGCATGTTGCTGGGCAAGCCGCCCATACTCTTGACTTGTTTCTTACTTCTCACCCTGATAAATACACCATTAGTGTATCTTCTCCATTTGGCACTTCAGACCATTGTTTCATTTCAGCTAATTTCTCATCCTCCACCCATCCAGTTAAAGAAAAACTTCCCACCAGGACCGTTTGGCAATACGAGAAAGCCAACTGAGACGGCCTGAATATTTTTTTCCGGAACTTTAACTGGTCACTATGCTTCCTCGATAGTGACATTGATGCCAGTGCTGAAATGATCACAAATGTGATTCTTCTAGGGATGCGTGCGAAAAGTCTTGGTTTAATTCTGAGTGTAAAGAAGCTATCAGGCTCAAAGAAGTAAGTTTCCGTTCTTACAAAGCCAACCCTACAGAGGTAAATCGAAAAAAGCACAAGCAAGGAACTCATGCAATTCCGTTATTGAAAGAACCAAATTTTTGCATGACCAAAAATTATGGCAAAAAATTCTGCAGTGTCCCAAAGGCAGTAAAAATTTGTGGTCATTTGTAAAAAATAAAAACTCCTCAACATCTTCGGTTCCAACGCTCATCGACAATAATAAACCAATTGTTTACTCTTCAGGGAAGGCAAACTTGCTCGCCGCCCATTTTGCTGCCAGCTCCACGCTGCCGCATAGCAACGTTGCCCCTCCTGTACTTGAGAATGTAAATTTTTCCATGGGACAGATTTTTTTCCGCACTCGTACAGTAGCAAGAGTTCTCAAAGATCTCGATATACACAAATCCGCTGGCCCGGATGGTATACCCCTGATTCTTCTGCAGAGGTGTTCTTCCACGCTGGCAAAGCTTTTTCATCGCTCCTACTCTTCTGGAATCTTTCCTAGAAGATGGAAAACACCATTTGTCCAGCCTGTCCCTAAGAAAGGTGACCCATCCTCCCCCTCCTCCTACCGACCCATAGCACTAACATCCCTTCTTTTTAAGGTCATGGAAACACTGATTAACCGTCAGCTTAAGGAATATCTCGAAGATCAAAAGCTTCTCCATGACCGTCAGTATGACTTCCGCAGCAACCGTTCCACTGGTGATCTGATGGCATATCTCACCGAACAGTGGAACAAATCTTTACATCGCTTTGGTGAAAGTAAGATTATTGCTCTTGATATCTTCAAGCCATTTGATAAAGTTTGGCATGAAGCTCTCTTATCGAAAATGCGTGCTTTTGGGATCGATAATACTCTTGTTCGTTGGATTAGAAGCTATCTTCTGGACCGTTTGATTCACATAAAATAAATGCTGGTGTGCCCCAGGGCTCTGTTCTGTCTCCGACTCTTTTCCTCATTTTTATAAATGATCTTTTGTCTGTTACTTCTAATCCAATTAACTAATTTGCTGACGACTCTACCCTCGGCTTTTCACATTCGTTCGATAATTCACGTCCTTCGCCTTCGGACGTACAATTGCAACGGTACTATATGTCAAGCTAATTAAACTCTGATTTATACAGCATTGTCAAATGGGGTAATAGAAATCGTGTGGAGTTTAATGCTTCGAAAACTCAATGCTGTCTTCTGTCGTTAAAGCTAAACATTTCCCCCAATACCATTGTCCATGAATGGACTTACATCGAAGAAACCGAAAGGCTCTCAGTACTCGGTATGTGTGTCAACGACGACCTCCGTTGGAACGACCATATATTTGAGATCGCTAAGAATGCTGCTAAGTGCTTAGGTTTTCTGTATCGGTGTAAGAAATATTTTTCCCCATCTGATCTGGCTACAATTTATAAAGCGTTTATACGCCCTAAACTCGAGTATAACTCCCACCTGTGGGCAGGTGCTTCACAAACATCGCTTCACCTGCTTGATAGAATACAAAATAGAGCGTTAAGATTGATAGGAAATCGAACTGCCCCTCTCGAACACCGACGCAATGTTTCATGTCTTTCCTTGTTTTATCGTTTTGTTTACAAAAAATGTTCACTCGAAGTAGCCAGTTGCATTCCTCCCCTTAAAAGTTTCGCCCGTAATACTAGTCTCGCAAGGAATGCTCATCAGTTCACCCTTGAGCCCACGTACCGTGAAATATAGGGATTCTTTTTTTAGCCGAACGACACGAATTAGGAATAGTTTACCCGGCAGGATTTTCCCTTGCCATTTTGATCTGCAAACATTCAAAACCAATGTTAATGGACACTTCCTATCTCTCCCCTCCTTATCTTCTGAATGCCCGCGCAGTGTGTTACATTAAAAGGGAAACAAGTAGTCCCTTGTGCGCGCGTTAATTATAAAAAAAAAAAAAAAAAAATGGTAGTGATACAAAACGAGCCAACGGGTGAGTCTCGAAAGATGGAACCAAAGTTTTGAGGCCCGCGAACTCGGAAACGACCGTTACCTTATTGAAGATCCACATGGTATGCAGTTAACTTCTCGAAAATTCTGTTCAGTTTAAGCTTCCGATAAAATGAAGCCTTAGTGTAATTTCATTGAACTCGCCGAAGATAATCCTATATCCGGATACGCAAGCTCCCGAAATCGAGGACGATTTCACGTCAGAATTGGCACCAACAATGCAACATAAGCGAATTAATACCACCACAAATACATAACGGATAGAGTTCAGTTCATTTTTCAATCCCGAAGTGATCGGTCAATGCGCTCATCGTTTTCTTTTTTTTAGAAAGCTTTTTCTTTTTTTAATTTTAAATAATAAACCATATAACTTACGTGCCTACTTCTTATATTTATTTTTTACCATCTGTGACACGTTTCTCACCCTTAAATAATAAAATCTCAGGGACAAATCGCAAGGTCTAATAGCACATTTTACTACTTATTTTGAAATGTTTACAAGTAAAATTAAGACTGTCACTCAACAGTCCTAACACATATCGAAAATCCACGGATGATGTTTTATTTTTTAATCCTAGAAGAGGTCTGTACTTCTTTGTATAAAGCGGCATATACACAGGTCAAAATCCGCTTAAGAGTCTGATCTGGAAACTTAATGCAGATGATGGGTTTTGATTTGGGCTCACGTCGAGAGCACACCGTTGTTATTTTTTTAATGGCACATTTTTTACGTAGCAATTTTCTTTTCTCTGTCATTTACAGCGATAGACAAGGCTTTCTTGAAGAGTTTCTTGGCTATGTTGAATGCATGTTTGTCATTGACATAAGGCACTCCAAAAATCGCAATGTAATTACTTAATACCACATGAAAGGAGACCTCTAAACTGCGCCAACTATAGAGGAATAAGTCTCCTGAATATCGCCGTACTATGTGAATGCCTGAAACCTTTCGTCAGCAACCTGATTGGCCTCTATCAGTGTGGTTTCAGACTAGGAAAGTCCACAATCGATCAAATGTTCACGCTACGGCGGATCCAGGAAACTACCCAAGAATTCCAAATCGATACCCGCCACCTCTTTATCGATTTTAAGGCCGCGTACCATAGCATTTATAGCGACGAGTTATACAGAGCCATGTCAGGTTTTCCCATCCCCACAAAACTCGTTTAACTGTGCAGGATGACGATGGAGAAATATCGCTGCTCCGTCGAGGATGGTGCTGACCTCACAGAAGCTTTTGACGTCAAAAAAAGGTTCCAACAAGGTGATGCGCTATCGTGCGATTTCTTCTTTCTTGTGTCACTCGGATCCGCTATAACATCTGACAGCAACATCAGAAATAAAGCGAAGAGTTACTCTTGCCAATCGCTATTTCTATGGGCTAGGAAGGCAATTGAGTAGCAAAGCCCTCTCTCGAAAGACAAAGGACACTCTGTATAAAACCCTAATCATCCCAGTTCTGCTCTATGGCGCCGAGGCATGGACTTTATCTAGAGCGGATGAAGATATCCTTAGTCGTTTCGAGCGTTAAATTCTTCGGAGGATTTTTGGCCCTATATGCGTTAACAGGCTGATGAGGAGAAGGTTAAACCAAGAACTATACGAGCTGTACAGCGACATTCACCTGGTCAAAAAAAAAATACGCATATCACGTTTAAGATGCCTAGGTCATATAGAGCGAATGGACATCAATGCTCCGGCTCGCAGGATCTTCGATTTCATCCAAGAGGGTAGACACAGTCAAATAAGACCTCGCTTTAGGTGGCGCGCTCAAGCGGAGGACGCCCTCCACCGATCTGAAACTTTGCGCAATCGGACGTTGTGCTGAGTGAGTTTGTCATCCGAATAAGACGTCGTTCTAATCTGATCCTGATATTCATTAATTATATAATTGACTAAAATTGCCACAAAAATTGAAACAAATGGGCCAAACATAGTTTAATAGTGTATTTTCAACTATATAAATGCATATAAGAAAAAACAACATTATAAAGTGTTTAACCTGAAAGAAGTTGTTCTTTTAATTTAATTTTTTTTTTCTCTATTTGAGTTTAAGAGTGCTTTCTTTGTTTTGTTTTTTTTTTCTCATTGCACTTTTTGATTGCTCCCGCTTATACTTTTGTTCCCTTCTTGCCCGGTGAGTGAAACATTTTTGTATATGCTCTGCCTATGAAGCAAAATTGAAGCTACATACATTTGTATCCCGACCTTTTGCCCACACTTCCATGCATTATATTGACCAAACATCTCTGAGTGCCTGGCCTATGCAATAATATTATTGATTGCATGTTTATATCGGTCGTCATCGCCTGCCTGTGCTTCAACTGATGAAACTTATTGGTGACTGAGTTACGGACTTCTACATTCGACATACACGTAAACTCTAATCATCAGTCTTACCTACTGTGGTGAGTCATTTTCTTAGTATTGTTCTGCCAAGCAATTCCGCGTTTGATACTACACCGGAAACTCTTTGTTCTATTTCCATATATTCACCATCATCGACAATCACACCACGGTTTGAGGACTTGGATCAAATTAGCAAATACCTAAACCATTTAATATTACTATTAATTGTGTCCTATTTCCATATTTTCACCATTCATCGATAATCACACCACGGTTTGAGGATCGGAATAATCAGAAAATATCTAATCCATTTAATTATTACTATTGTGTACACTTATAACGAGCACAATTATCATACATTTTAAAATCAAAAATTCTAAAAAAATAACACTTCAAAAATTAAACAAAAAATCTACCGCCTATAAACCAAATTAAATTATACATGATGTCGTCGATATATGGTGCACCGAATTGTTCCCTTTCATCCACAACTGACCTCGTACCCTGCAATGGTATCTGCAATTTGCAGTTTCACGCCATATGTATTGGACTAAGCCGCAGGACCGGAGCCGGAGAATTTTCACTTACTTCTGCAACGACTGCGCCTCAATTTCATTAGCTGACATCATGCGAACTATTAAATTCAATAATGATCTTTTTAGCTCAATAAGTGAATCTGTTTCGGATCTAAAATCTGAGATTCGTCACCGTCATAAGGATTGTATACGATCGTCCGAAGAGAACTTGGATG
Organism: Platycheirus rosarum; assembly: GCA_963971375.1. NCBI lineage: Eukaryota > Metazoa > Arthropoda > Insecta > Diptera > Syrphidae > Platycheirus > Platycheirus rosarum. The sequence continues at coordinate 64,424,599 of OZ020510.1, read as the reverse complement.
CTATCAACACAATACTTGAAAAATTAGACCATAAATTAAAGGCACAATCTAATCATCAATATGTTTCCGATGTTTCCTCTAAAATTTCAAAAACTATTTTATCTTTTGAATCTAAAATCAAAAGTCTGAGAAACGAATTAAAGTGTGACTTGGACGAACTTAAGGAACCAATGTCGAAAGGCTTGTGAGCATTGTCATCTTTAAGCACCTTTCTTTTAAATTTTGATCGGAAGTTGGAGTCTGGTGTTGGATCAATAAATAAATATCAGGGAGATTTATCGGTTTCCCTGCAAAATATAACCCAAGAAGTTCGTCATCTAACCTCTAAATTGGACAATATGAGTAGTCATCAAGCCAACTTGTCCTTACTTGACGAATTGATGACTATTAATTCAGACCACCGCATTGATCCTATTTCAAACAATCTCCAATTCAACGTCATTCTTAACAACATGAATGATTCTTCTTCAGCATCCTCGACTTCCTCAAGAAAGATTCCTGAAACTACCTTAGAGCCAACAGTTGCCTCAACTTCCCAAACTGAAGTCATTAATAAACCTGATCCCGCTCTATCAAGGTCTACCATTGCTACCAGCCCCATTGCACCAGATCTTCCTACAACATCCCCAGGTTCAACTTCAATTTTTAAATTCGGAACTTACTGGACCTTATCCGAGTGGGCTCTTCGTTTAACTATGCTGGATGCTAAGAATACAACACCATTTTTTCTCTTCAACGCCCCACGCAACGCGGACCAAATATGGATCTGTTCATTCTTCCAGCGCAAGTTTTCGATTCCTAACGTAGAATCCCACTTTATTGGATCTAAACGTTTCAAAGTCCTTATACCTAGAAAATACGAATGGATCTTTAACAGTAATAAAGGAAAACTCCGTTTGGGTTCCATCAATAAATGGACTGTTAAGCCTAATGGACTTCAGAATAGGAAATCTTCTTCTCGTCAGCTGTCATCAAATCATATTTACAGTAACAATAATATTTTAAACAACCATAACCATATTACTCCAATTAACGTAAATTGTATTCCTGATCCTAAACCCCTCTTCCATTTTCCGACCTTAAAGAAAAACAGGCTTCTTCTTTATTCAAAAACATTCCCACTTCAACTCCAATTGATTCCCTTCCACCTATACTCACTCATGACTTGTCTAGACTAAGAACTTCTGCATCCCCTTCTCCCAAACGCAAACGAGTATCGTTTAACCTAACCTATCCAAATGTCCCTCTATCTTCGGGCTCGACCCATGGCCTCTCCCGTAACTTTAATTCCCAACCCAATAGCCCCTACTCCCTTAACTTTATCCTCTCTCACACACAGAATCCTTCTTTCTTAGACCCTCTTTCCCCACCTACAGTCAGGCGCACTAAACAATTTACCGACCAGAATTGTTATGGTCCTTATATTCTTTCTCGTTTCAGAGACAAACGAATCTACTCAAATGTTCGACTTTATCTTGCGTATCTTCATGATAAAGAAGACAGTGTTTGCATTAATGGTGTAACGAGAACGAACCTTCGAGTTTCAATTCTTCGAGAAGGTCTCCCCACGCAACCTGCCGATATATATTCTATGTTTGTACGTTACTATGAAACTTTAAACGTAAGCCCTTCTGATGTTGCAAATGATCTATCTTCCCTTGCTTCGTCTCTTAATTCTAATAGAAGAAATCGATCTAGCTAATTCTCGTAAATTACCTTTCAATCCTCCCAACTTTTTGTCATTGTACTATCAAAATGTTCGAGGACTTCGTTCTAAAACATCTACAGTCTTTTTAAATTCTCAAAAGCTTCCCTATGATGTGCTTGCGTTGACCGAAACTAACCTGTTTCCTGATATACATGACTCTGAACTCTTTTCCACAAACTTTAACGTTTTTCGTATTGACGGATCTATTAATGCGGTTGATTCTTTTGGCCGTGGTGTTTTATTAGCAGTACACAATCGTTTTGACGCAATCCTATTTAAACATTCACACTCCAATGCCTTCGAATACGTCTGTGTTAAATTAAAATTACCTAAAACAACTGTCTTTATAATCTGCTGTTATATTAGACCTGCTCAACCTATCGAGTCCTACCAGCTAGCTGTTGACGCTTTCGACACTATATTTGAAACTGCCGAATCTACCGACACCATTTTAATTGTTGGCGATTTCAATCTCCCAAATCTCCAGTGGGCTCTTTCCGACGAAGAATCTTTTTACACAGTAATTAATTCATTTTCTGACAAAGAGATCCTCTTTATTGATCGTCTCTCCGACTTAGAACTTTTCCAACTGAGTGGGGTTAAAAATAATTTGGATCGTCAACTTGACTTAATATATTCCTCTAACGTGGATAATTGCGTTGTTTCAATAAGCAATCATCTTCTATCGAAACTTGACTTATTCCACCCTCCTCTTTTTCTGAAGTTCTCTTATGGACTCACTCATGTAACAAATCTAACGGAAAGGCAGTCGTCCTTCAACTTTCGTAAAACCAATTTTACCAAACTCAATAACCTGCTAGCTCGCACTGATTGTACTACTATCGGAGAATACCCTAATATTGACACTGTCCTTACTTGCTTTTATTCTAAGGTTTTCGAAAACCTTATACTTTCTGTGCCTATCGTTCAACAAAAGAACATTGCCTCCTCCCCACCATGCTACAACAATGAGCTGAAATCTTTAAGAAATAAGAGAAATAAACTTTGGCGGAAATTATTATTATTATCAGTACTACAGCTCTCTTTTTTCAGAACTTTGTGAATCCCTTTACCGTGAATATCTCAGTGTAATGCAAAATAACATTTTATCTGACCCAAAGTGCTTTTTCCACTTCATCAGTGCTAAAGGAAAGTCCGACAGCTTTCCCTCCAATTTAAAATATATGAATTCCTCCTCAGATGACTCACAACAAATCTTCATCTTATTTGCTCAATTTTTCAGTCAGTCTTTTTCTACCGATAATTCAACCAACATGGATTTTTAAGAGGTAGATCCACAACCACCAATCTAACAGACCTTGTCTCCGGAACTGTTTGTGCCATGGAAAACGGCAATGAAATTGATGTCATTGCAACTGACCTAAGTAAAGCCTTCAATAAAATTTTCCATCCATTGATCCTCTTGAAACTAAAAACTCTTGGATTTCCAATCGATTTCATCCAATGCATTGATTCTTATTTAAAAGATCGTCTCTATGAAGTTCTTTTCAGATCTTCTTTATCTGACCCTTACACTGCAACTTCCGGTGTTCCCCAAGGTAGCCATCTTGGTCCTTTAATCTTTATCCTTACAACTAACGACGTTGACTGTGTCATCAAAAACTCATATATCTCGATCTACGCCGATGATAAGAAAATTTATAAGTACATATCCTCTCCTTCTGATTCAGTCATGCTTCAAAATGATTTAAATAATTTTTGTATATGGTGTCAAAAAAACTTTCTTGAGCTTAACGTTAGCAAATGTCAAACTATTACATACTCCCGTAAAACCATCCCACTGCCCCCTAGATCTTATGTATTAAACAATGAACCAGTTCAGCAAGTTGACTCTCTTTGCGATCTTGGCGTTACCTGTGTACGGTCACAAACTAACTTGACCGTCAGCCTGGGATCTCTATTAATTCCCTGTTTAGCAAAGGGATAGGAAGATCTTGGCTGATGCGCTGACCGATTGTCAGCGGTTGCGAATTACGAACAAAGAAAATGATACGACAAGTCGACGAAAGAAAACGCAATGATTTGCCCGTGAGGGTTGGTACAATACAATACAATAGTGTGTTTATTCGATTTCTCTTCTATTTATACAAAAAGTTCACGTGACTTCTTGATAGCTTAATATTTAGAGCGAATTCAAATTCAGAAAATATGGCGATTGGTATAATTTGAGCGCCAGATTCAAATATAAAAACAAAGTTATCAATTTACAAATTTAAATTGAAATATAGATATGTATGATGTTTTGTGAAAGATGTTAAGCTTCAACATTCCGCCTCCTTTGAAAGGACTACCTTTCAAAACGGTATCGCTGCTAGTTTGCGGATGGGCCGCCTAAATTCTCCTCGTGACGTCTTCACATCGGCGACTCTGACTCTTCCATCCGGGCCTTTTATGATCTTTGTGACTCTATAGCCACTTTTGAGGAGGGAGGTTATCCTCGTGAATTATGACGAGGCTAAAAAGTGCGATATTTGGGTGTGACGTTACCCACTTTGTACGACCTTGGAGTTCTTGGACGTACTCTGATGACCACTGCTTCCAAAATTGAGTTTTTACTGCATTTATTCGCCACCATCTTTGTAGATAACTGATGTCGGATAAGTCTGAAGCTGGCTCGGGAATTGCTTTTAGCGATGACCCAATGAGTAGATTTCCACCAGTGCAGTTGACAATTCTTCGAATGACAGTTTGGCATTTCCTAGGCTGCGATATAGGTGGCCTTTTGCAACCTTTACTGCTGCCTCCCAAAGTCCGCCGAAATGGGGTGCCCTGGGGGGTATAAAATGAAAATGTATGGATGCGTTAGAACAAAAATTAATGATATTTTGTTGGTTAGACTTGTGGAACAACATATCACGCAATTCTTTTAGTTTTGACTGTGCCCCAACAAAATTTGTGGCATTGTCACAATAGATATATCTAGGGAGACCTCTACGACCTATCATCCTTTTTAAAGCTCCTATAAATGTATCTGTTGAAAGATCAGAAGCAGGTTCCAAATGAACTGCTTTCGACGAGAAGCAGACAAAAACTGCCACATACGTTTTATAGGGCACTTTACCTCGAATTCTGTTAAAGGTGTATATCGGACCGCAAAAGTCGACCCCACAACAAATAAATGGACGCGATGGCGTTAGTCTTTCAACAGGTACATTTCCCATAATCTGCTCATATAGCTTGGGCCGATACCTCGCGCAGTGAGGACATTTTCGCACGACTCTTCGCGCAACGTCCCGAACATTGATCATCCACAATTTTTGTCTCGTCAATGCGACTAGAACCTTTGGTCCAGCGTGCTAGTTAGAATGATGAAGGTGTTCGACAAGAGTGTTGCTTAAATTGCAATCTTTTGGTAGCAACAATGGGTGTTTGCTTCCTTCTGGTATATTTGAATGAGTTTAGTGTATGAGCTGATGCTCTCTTTTTTTTTCAGATAAAGGTTTTGGTCTGGGTTGCGACAACTCAAAACAATTTTCCTTTTTTCCAGCGCAAGGTCTTCTTGAGAGAGATGAAGTCCTGTTGCGGTTGGCCAATTTTCCTCTTTTTCAACTAAAAATGTCGGTCCTGTAAACCAAATTGAGTCTTTTTGATCTTCTACGGTGCATCCTCGCGAGACGACATCTGCAGGATTATCGTTGGTTGGAACATGTCTCCAAACTACTTCCTTTGTCGTTTCCTGTATTTCTGCTACTCTATTTCCAACAAACGTATTGAGCTTTGAGGAGTGTGTAAAGATCCAGTGCAAAACTATTTGAGAATCAGTCCAAAAGAATACCCCTGAGTAGTTTTCATCTACAACGCTGTGAATTTTTACCCAGAGTTTAGACAAAAGATGTGCGGTGCATAGTTCTAGTCGAGGCAGTTGTTTCTTCTTAGCAGGTGCTACTCTCGACTTTGCCACTAAAAGCTTAACTGCTACTGATCCACAGGTGTCTATGCTTCTCAGATAGATGCAACAGCTGTACGCTTTCATGGAAACATCCGCGAATCCATGTATTTGGTAACTTTGTTTACGTTCTAAAAATATATGTCGAGGTACCGATAGATTTTCAACTGAGTTTGCACGTGAGTTTGTCGGTCATAAACTGACGCCATTCAGTTTCGATGTTTTGTGGAATATGCATCCCAATTTACCTTATCTATCCAAAGACTTTGTAAAATTATTTTTGCTCGTATAATGATAGGGCGAAGCAAGCCCATTGGGTCGAAAAGAGACGAAGAAAGAGATAAAATAGATCTCTTGGTATAAATTTTGTAAGTTCGATTGGATTTATAAGAAAAAATAAACTCGTCATCGAAAGGGTTCCAAGCGTCTCTTCAAGAGACAAAAATCTTCTGAAGGCGATGTCATAAGAAGCTCTAAGACAGGATCCTGTTTAAAAGGCAGTTTAACCATCAACCTACCGCTAGGTAGAACTTCAATATTCTCTTTGAAGTGTTCCTCGCATGAGGATTGCTCTTCAGACCACTTCGACTGATGACCCTGAATCTCTGCGAGTTCCCAGAATTTTTCCAAATATTTATCCAAACAATAATTCTTTGAGTTAACTAAGCAAGATTTATAGCTTTTTGTCGATTTCGATTTGTATCAGTTTTTTGCAAGAGTGGAAGTCCTTCCCCTAGTTTGACTTGACCTATTTCGAGCAAATCAAAGAATGCTTCGGCTCCTACCAACATATCTATCTGAGATGGTTTATTAAAGCTTTCATATGCAAGCTCCAAATTCGCAGGTAGATCCCAGTCACTGATGTTGAGTGTTGCCTCCGGTTGATACCCTGTGATGGAGGGTGCGATCAAAAACTCCAAAGAAACTTCGAAATTGTTGTATCTTGAGCGAATTGTTGATTGCGTTACGTATTTTGTTTGTGTTTCGGTATCCTATTCCCACTATGTCAACGTTTCTAACTAACGCCGTTGCTAATATTACTTGTGGAAAAACCCGCTCCTTCTCCAAGGCGGCATGGGCCGCTTCTGAATTATTCGGGGTAGGTGTACTAAGCGAAGCTTCAAAACAATTATCCCTATCTGTAGCTTGGGATCTGTGCAAAAGACTATGGTGTGGTAGCTTACAACTTTTGCACCTTTAGGCCGAAGGACATTTCGAAACACTGTGACTTTTCCCTAGGCAATTCAAACAAAGCCCTAATTTGTTCACCTTAAAATAACGATCCATTACAGACAGTTCTACAAAACTCTTGCAATTTGCCACTGAATGGTTATTTTCTCTGCAAAAGACACAAAAATGTTGGTTGGCAGCGAGTGAGGTTTGAAGACGATAGTTGGCAATCGTAGGCTTTGGCTTAGTGGATGATTTATGATTGAAATCCGAACGCAACAGTTTGCTTTCTCTAGCTTCTAGATATTGACACCGTTTATTGAGAATGGCTGCACATCCTTTCCAATCAGGTAACTTGCTGTACTCCATTTGTTCTTCGTATTTGGACAGTGATTCTGGATCAACCTTCGACATGGCAATATGGAATATTATTGCATTGAAAATATTTTGGTACGATCCTATCGATATTAAAGAATTAAACAAGGCTGCAATGTTGTACACCAATGACCGAAGTGCAACAGGAGATGGTTTTGTAACTTTGGGTAGGTCAATTAAATCTGAAATATTTTCCAAAAAGATCAGGCAGTCATTGTAATAGCGCTCCTTCAAACTAAGAAGTGCTTTTTGATAGTTAGTTTCAGTGATTTAAAAAGCCTTTACTGTACCAAGTGCTAAAATAGAATCAATTTGAATACTATTTGTTCATCCAACGATTGAGGCTAATGAAGTTAATATAGATTATTTAACATCCGTTCTATAATTTAAATAACTAACTTTGATTAGACTTCAAAATTATTTCTTTTTGTACAATTCCACGACGAAAGTCCAATCAATTTTCCTTCAGTGCATTGATCATGTAGCAATATCTGCCGCGACGACGACGACGAAAAAAAACTTATGAGCTTGAGCGAATGATTTGTGGGCGAAATGAAGATCGATGCATTGAAGTTATGTATGTATGTTGATATTTTATTTTGTTTGGCTGCTTCTGCAACCATATGCAAGAAGCGAGCAATCAACGAGAACACGAAAGAATGAAGCGAAAAACGACGATATAGGCAATGATGTGGTGGTGGGTGGTGGCGGTTATGTAAAAACTGGTTTTGAGCGAGAGAATAATGATAGTATGTGCGTGTGTATTGGACACATTTGGTGGATCATAAGTACTCTTTTGTGGATTATAACTAAAATTTTCCAGCGATCGCACTATGATGTAAGCGTCGATCTACCGATTAAAATTGAAACGATCGATAGACCATGATTATGACCATGATATACATATATAGGGTTTTATGTATTAAATTGCGAAAATGAAGTTGTTGCTTTACTTTATAAAATAAATGGTAATGGCGAAATATGTTGTTCGTTTGATTATCGATCTTATTTTAAACAATATAATTAAATTTTAGGTCTGTTTTATGTCGAAGGTGCGTTTTGGCATTAACTTAAATTGATGTCGTTTAGTAATAGGAACGCACATTTGAGTAAAACTTAGACCACACATACCTCATTCAAAGATATACTTATCTCCCACAATTTCTCTGTAGTTCTCCTGAACTACTATATTCTATTAGATTGATGGTATTTCGGGACGTCAACTGAGTTTTTTCCTGGTTGGTTCTCTTTCCTTTCTAGGTTTTAGCACTTCACCTACACCATGCAACCGCGAAACCGAAACCGACACGCGACAAGAAATATGAATGGTTATAGATTAAATGTCCAATGTCAATGTTTGTAACTACAATTCATAATTCTTTAACTTACTTACTTACTTATGTGGCGCAACAGTGAACCTGGGCCTCAACCAACATGCCTCTTCAGCCAGCTCGGTCTTTGGCTAGCTGCCTCCAGTTTTGCACTCCAAGTTGGTTGAGGTCGTCCTCCACTTGGGCGCGCCACCTAAGGCGAGGTCTTCCTTGACTGCGTCTACCCTCTGGGATGGAATCGAAGATCCTGCGAGCTGGAGCATTGTTATCCATTCGCTCTACATGACCTAGCCATCTTAAACGTGATATGCGTATTTTTTTGACCAGGTCAATGTCGCTGTACAGCTCGTATAGTTCTTGGTTGATAGGGCCAAAAATCCTCCAAAGAATCTTACGCTCGAAACGACTAAGGATATCTTCATCCGCTTTAGATAGAGTCCATGCCTCGGCGCCATAGAGCAGGACTGGGATGATTAGGGTCTTATACAGAGCCTCCTTTGTCTTTCGAGAGAGGGCTTTGCTACTCAATTGCCTTCCTAGCCCATAGAAACAGCGATTGGCAAGAGTAATTCTTCGCTTTATTTCTGACGAGATGTTGTTGTCAGATGTTATAGCGAATCCGAGGTACACAAAGTCCCTAACTACCTCAAAGTTGTACCTGTCTATTGTGATGTTTTGTCCAATCTGCCGGTGTTGTGTGTCCCTTTTTGTGGACAGCAGGTACTTCGTTTTGGCCTCATTGACTGCTAGTCCCATCTTAGCCGCTTCAGCTTCAATGCTAGTAAACGGTCCAGTGACAGCTCGCCGAGTTCTGCCAATGATGTCTGTGTCGTCAGCGTATGCTAGAAATTGCACAGACTTGAAAAAAATTGTCCCACTACAATTGACTTGCGAGTTTCTTATAATTTTTTCAAGTATTAAGTTGAAGAAATCGCACGAAAGCGGATCACCTTGTCAGAATCCTTTTTCGAAGTCAAAAGCTTCTGTGATGTCAGTACCAACCTTGACAGAGCAGCAAGAGTTCTCCATCGTCATCCTGCACAGTCTTACGGGTTTTGTGGGGATGCCAAAAACCTGACGTAGCTCTGTATAGCTCGTCTCTATAAATGCTATCGTACGCGGCCTTAACATCGATAAACAGGTGGTGGGTATCGATTTGGAATTCTTGGGTAGTTTCCAGGATCTGCCGTAGCGTGAACATTTGATCGATTGTGGACTTTCCTGGCTTGAAACTACACTGATAGGGGCCAATCAGGTTGCTGACGAAAGGTTTCAGGCGTTCACATAGTACGGCAGAGAGGATCTTGTAGGCGATATTCAGGAGACTAATTCCTTTATAGTTAGCGCAGTTTAGAGGGTCTCCTCTCTTGTGGATCGGGCAAACGATGCTGAGGTTCCATTCATCAGGCATACTTTCTTCTGACCAAACTGTAGAGATGAGTTGGTGTATGCACTCCACCAGGTCATCTCCGGCCGCTCTAAAAAGTTCGGCGGGTAGTCCGTCGGGTCCAGCAGCTTTGTTGTTTTTTAGTTTAGATATTGCTATCCTTACTTCATTTTGGTCAGGTGGACGGAAGTTTTGTCTGTCATCATCCATGTTGAATGGTTCATTCTGCCTGACAGTGGGATTTTGGTCTTTATCGCCGTTTAACAGTCTGCAGAAATGGTCCTTCCATGTACTCAGCACCGACTGTGACTCTACTACGAGGTTTCCATTCCTATCTCTAGAGGCTTCTGTGCGGGTTTTTTTCCTTGGCACGTTCTTTTTACCTGTTGGTAAAATTTTCGCACGTTGTTCCTTGAGTAGCATCTCTCAATATCTTCGATCGCGCGCTTCTCATGCTCTCTCTTTTACTTTTGGAGAAGCCGGTGTTCTTCCCGTCTTTTCTGCTCGTAGAGCTCGCGAGCAGCTCTCGTCTTTCTATGCAGCGCCGCTTTATATGCCTCTTGTTTGGCTGCATGGTCCTGCCTGCATTCGTCATCGAACCAGAGGTTTCGTGGTAGTGGTCTGGTGAAACCTAGCACATCAGTTGCGGCATCTCTGATGGCTTGTTGGCAGTGTTGTCACTGGTCTTCGGCACTTGATGCTGGCGGTACTGGATTTCTAGAGAGGTTACGGGATATTCGATCGGCATAGGTTCTGGCGGTTTCTTGCGATTGCAGCTTTCCGACGTCATACTTCCTCACAGTGATACTCCGTTGTTGTGGAGTTCGGGTTATTCGCATTCTTACCTTTGCTGCAACAAGGTAGTGATCCGAGTCGATGTTAGCTGCTCGGAAGGTGCGAACATCCAAGATACTGGAGGCGTGTCTTGCATCGATCGCAACTTGATCAATCTGTTTGACAGTTCTTTGATCTGGGTGTCGCCAAGTCCCTTTGTGTATATCGAGATGAGGGAACCGTGTGCTTGCAATAGTGACGTTATTTGCCGCTGCGAAGTCAATTAGCATAAGTCCGTTTTCAGACGTTTTGTCGTGTATGCTATGTTTTCCGACAGTCCTACCAAAGATTTCCTCTTTACCTATTTTGGCATTAAAATCGCCTAGTACGATCTTAACGTCGTATTTAGGACATTGCTCATATGTTTTGTCGAGGAGCTCATAGAAGTCATCCTTGGTGGCGTCATCTTTGTCCTCTGTAGGGGCATGAGCGCATATTAGGCTATTGTTGGCGAATTTAGCCTTGATACGGATTGTCACAAGTCACTCACTTACGTGTCGAAAGCCCAAGACTTCTTGCCTAAGTCTACCGCTTATGACGAATCCGCACCCAAATAAACGCTGTGGTCTTCTTGCACAATCACCGTAGTACACGTCATAGTTTTTCATCCTCCTTTTGCCCGGCCCATTCCATCGCACTTCCTGGATGGCAGTAATTCCTGCTCTGTAGCAGTCTAGGGCCTCCGCTAGTTGTTTGGATGTACGTGATCTGTTAAGAGTTCTAACATTCCACGTGCAGATCCGAAGGTCGTTGTCCTTGATTCGTTTTTCCGGGTCGTCAACAGTAAATCAGTCCTTTTCCGAGGCTATTGGTCGCTTCGCAACTTTTTCTTTTTCCGTGGCAGGGTTGTTAACCCCACGCACAACCCCCAACCTGGAGGGCCAGGTCCTTTGTTAGATTCCTTGGACAAAAGGAACCGGAGAATCCGGAGTCAGTAACCCACTTCGGGGATATGAGCGCTGCCGTTGGCCCATTAAGGGTTCATCCGCCACCATTTCTATTTCAATGCCCTGACTTGCACTCGAAGTAGCTCATTAGGGCGTCTGCTTCGTTGACTGTTGACGCCACCGTTGGTCCAATTGGTTGGGCTCATCCGCCGTACGTCCTCTTTCTGAGGGGCTCGTGCAAGACTTCTGCGAATCGATCAGAACAGTCATTAAAGCAGAGCATTATAGTGTTGCTATTTTTCCTGTGTTCAACACTCGCGCTTATAAGTTTAGCAGGAATGTCCGGATGGACAGACCAGTACCCGGTGGTTACCGCGGTGAGGTAGAATAAGCACAATTGATGTGTACGATATAGTTGCAGCGACTGTGCATCACCATTTTGATGCCTTTCAGTGCCTACCCTATTCATACAGCAACCAACCACTTCTTTAACACCGAATAGATTATATGTTCTCACGAGTTTAAACTGTTTTTCTTTTTCGTAGTTCGATATGTAATATTTACCACTTTAAGCACATTTAGTATTCACAAAAAAATTGCCTTTTTTGACTAGGTTTTTAAAAAGGATTCTTTTTATTACTGTAGGAATCGAATTTATACGTCTAGGGATTAGTACAATAAATAAAAATTCACTTCTTTTATAACGACTCTAAATTTATTGTTCATAAGATATATTTTTACACTAGGTAATCTCAGGGGTCTCAACAATTTTCTCTTGGCGATCAACTTCACACGGCGAGTATATAATGATGACTCTCCGCTGACTCAAACTGAACAACAAGAAAAGGTTTAACGAATGGACATGGAAGGGGCGCATATTCTGTTTTGTTATGTAGTTTATGTCTCGTGTATGTCTCGTATGTGTGTCCTAGTATGTCTGTGCAGTTCTGGGTTGTAAGGTGATGCTTACAAGTTTGGCGTATCCCACATCCAGCGATCCTGACCTATTCATCTGTCCCCGGATGAACTGCTCCACGCCTTCATGTACTCAGCTACCGTGGTTGTCTGTGCTGGTTCATCTCGGTCTCCGACCTTCTGGACTTCGTAACGCCCATGTTTCAACTGTTTGGTAACCTTGTAGGGCCCCAAAAACTTCGGTCTATGTTCAATAACGTAGTTGAAATCTTGTAGAAATATAGCCCAACGTGCAACTCGAAGCGGAACATCGGCCTTTTTCATCGTCATTGCAAATGCATTGCAGTCCGTTACGATCTTTATTCGATTTCCCAACACGTAAATACGCCTCTTTTTCAGTGCCTCGATTATGGCTAACACCTCAAGTTCAAAGGAATGCAGCTTTTCTTCGGTCGGCGTCGTTTTCCGACTCATGTATTGAATGGGATGGAACTCCTGATCTTCTGCATACTTTTCAAAGTGTTAATTTCCACTATGTAACCCAAAAAATCGATCCTTCTCTTCAGGAACTGACACTTCTTCCACTGGATCTGCATGATGATATCGTCCATGTAGACAATTACCACTTTGTCACGAATAACCGGCCTTAACACTGCTGAGATGTATCTGCAAAACACCGCTGGAGAGTTCAAAATTCCAAAAGGAACGTACAAGAACTCGAACTGACCATGATGGGTTACGAACGAGGTGTACTTCCTCGAATCCTTCTCGATCGGAACATGAAGGAAGCCATTACTCAAATCCAGAGTCGTGAACACTTTAGCTCCTTGCAACTGGTCTACAACATCATCAATCAAAGGCATGGGGAAATTGTCTCGAATTATCTTCTCATTCAACTTGCGGTAGTCACAGCAGAGGCGTTTGGTTCCGTCTCTCTTCTGGACTAACACAACTGGCGCTGCATACTCTGAAGTACTAGGCTGCACGATTCCATCTCGGATCCAGTCTGCAACCTGCCTCTATACGATTTGTTGATCACTGTGCGACAGCCTCCTTAACCTCACACACACGGGAACCTCATCTGTTAACGTCAATCGCATCTCCACTGGTGACGAATGACACCTCTTAGGAGCGTAACTCCTGAGTATTGTCTTTAACTTCTATCCGTCTTCAAAGTTCAGATGCTCCACATCAATTTCGTTATCACGGCAAAATTCGTCTTCTTCAGCTGACAGGCAGATGGCTTCCAATTCCAACAGCAGCTCATTGGCTCCTGACGAATCACCATCAACATCTCCGGCTACGGCATGCTCTAAACCACTCTGACCACGTACCTCCGACCCCTGGCCATTTCCACCCTCATTGGTACAGTACTCCCGGCCCTCGTTGATCCTTACACCTCCAGCCCGGCTTCTGCTTCCTGCCCTGCCAACCCTCGCAACCACTGTCCTCACCGACTTGTTTCCAGACCGAACGTTCACACTCGGCATCGATTCGTTGCTACGTGATTTTTCCAGCCCCTTTTATGTAAAAACTGCCCCCTCTTCCGTGATGTGGACATCAACTTCCTTCAGCACCCCGTTACCAATTACAGCTGAATACGGTATATCACCCTCCCCAACCACGTGGAAAACTAACAACAAGCTTAATTCATCTATTACCACCCCTGCCACAAAGCAACCCACGGTGATAATTTGCTTCTGGCCTAATCCCGATAGGCATCTCTTCGTCGAGCTTAACTCCACCCCAGTCAACAACAACAAACTGTCATACCGCAATAAATTAAGGTCGCTATCCGTATCGAACAGTGCCGCAAAATTCTGGCCATTCAAGACGACATCCTTGAAGATTCTATTACAGTCGACTGCCAGAGAGATCCAAAATTCAGGAATTTCCTCTGAGCACCCCGTTAATGTGTGCACATTGGCTTCCTTTTTCGTCGCAACTCGTTGATCCTTCTCTCTACAGTCTCGCGATATGTGGCCTGGCTGTCCACAGCGGTAACATCTTACGTCTTTCCTTTTAGGACAATCTCTTGCGATATGTGTTCTGTCCCCGCACTTAAAACATTTCCTATCTACTTTCTCCTGTTTGACGGCATAACTCTTCGAAGCCACCGGGTTTCTGGAACTTGACTGCTGAGGGTATGGACCACGCACCTTCTCGTAGATTGGTATCTGGACTTTTATTTGTGCCACCGTTGAAGCCTGGTACAGACACGCTTTATTTTGACGACCATCGGGGATTCCTTCAACAAAATACTCGACCAAACTTCCCTCATCCAGATCGATACCCTTACCAATTTCTATTAGATTGTAAAGATACTCCCGCAGAGACTCGGAGCTTTTCTTTTTCTGGTTTCGCAACATACGGTGAACTTCTGCCGCAGAAACAACCTCACCAAACTCATCCGTTAGGGCCTTTCGAAGTGACGACCAGTTACTTATTTTTTTTTCACTGCCAAGAAAAAGCTTATCTGCACCTTTAAGCAGTTGTTTGGCATAAATACATTTTTGAACGTCGTCCCACCCAATCGTAGTCACGCTCTCCTCGAAATCTCGTATCCAATCCGTTACTTTTGGGTGACCAATTCCATCGAATGACATGAGGGAGTCTTCGATGTCGCGAAGAGTAAACACCCTCCCTACAAACTGGCCATGGTTACCTTCAGCCACTGAAGCGGTTTCAAAGCTGGCGTTGCCTTCGTCATTGTTATTTGCCTGGCCATAATGTTGGAGTAACCTATCCTGCAGCACCCTCTTCAACCCCGTCGTGTCTAGTTCTAGTTCGTTCGATTTCGACCTTAATTCTTCCACAGTTAAATCCAAAATAGCCTCCCTCTCCATATCCATCGCTCAACCCAAATTAATTTGTCAACAGAAATTTTAAGCCAAAACTTTCTTTAATTTTATTATTTATTTTCAAATTAAAATCACAACTAGATCAGCCAAGGAAAAAAATTGTTACTCACCCTTTACACAATCAAAAATTTGTATTATAATTTCTCCGTCCACGCACGATCATCCACAGCTGCAGCAACTCTTCCTGATTCCTGCTCACACAACTGATTTCTTCGTGAGAGATTTTATTATAATTGTTTATGCACCGTTGCGTTGGAGCAAACGACAATGAAACCAGTCAAGCAGGTTCGTCTACACGTCGATGCCCTTCTCTTGTGTTTGCGTTTAGTAGGGATTGGATTCGCTTGCTACTGCAATTTAACACTGTCAAATTTAAAAAAAAAAAAAAAAAATTAAAGTTTTTAAATTTCCAGCCAAAATTTCTCCACACCACTGTTTCGCTTTTTCGTTATTGGTTGTGAAAATTTTTTGCACAACACTGTTTTCCCTTTTTGTGTGAAGCAAAATTGATGACACAGCACAACAGCTAAGATTTTCGGCGCAACTCACTCACGCACAATAGATGTTTTTTTTTCAGGTTAAATGTAACTGTACTCGCTAACTGCCGTTGACGCGGCTTAGCACAATTTAGTAGTCTTACGTATCACTAATTAATTTATGCGTTGCTGTTCAATTCACACACCTATTTCAACCGTCCCGACTCAAATTCCGTATACTTCTAGGGATTAGTACAATAAATAGAAATTCACTTCTTTTATAACGATTCTTAATTTATTGTTCATAAGATATATTTTTACACTAGGTAATCTCAGGGGTCTCAACAATTTTCTCTTGGCGATCAACTTCACACTCGTGCATGTCTCGTATGTGTGGCTTAGTATGCCTGTGCAGTTCTGGGTTGTAAGGTGATGCTTACAAGTTTGGTGTATCCCACATAACTATGTAGGTAATTTACTCAAACACGTTGGGCGCCAAAATGTAAGGTCACGAACTAACTTGACCGTCAGCCTGGGATCTCTATTAATTCCCTGTTTAGCAAAGGGATAGGAAGATCTTGGCTGATGCGCTGACCGATTGTCAGCGGTTGCGAATTACGAACAAAGAAAATGATACGACAAGTCGACGAAAGAAAACGCAATGATTTGCCCGTGAGGGTTGGTACAATACAATACAATTTGAGCGCCAGATTCAAATATAAAAACAAAGTTATCAATTTACAAATTAAAATTGAAATATGAAAGATGTTAAGCTTCAACATTCCGCCTCCTTTGAAAGGACTACCTTTCAAGACGGTATCGCTGCTAGTTTGCGGATTGGCCGCCTAAATTCTCCTCGTGACGTCTTCACATCGGCGACTCTGACTCTTCTATCCGGGCCTTCTATGATCTTTGTGACTCTTCCTAATAGCCACTTTTGAGGAGGGAGGTTATCCTCGTGAATTATGACGAGGCTACCAAGTGCGATATTTGGGTGTGACGTTACCCACTTTGTACGACCTTGGAGTTCTTGGACGTACTCTGATGACCACTGCTTCCAAAATTGAGTTTTTACTGCATTTATTCGCCGCCATCTTTGTAGATAACTGATGTCGGATACGTCTGAAGCTGGCTCGGGAATTGCTTTTAGCGATGACCCAATGAGTAGATGTGCGGGTGTAAGGGCTTCCATGTCATTGGGATCCGTTGACATCGGAGTAATTGGTCTGTAATTCATTATGGCTTCAATTTCCACCAGTGCAGTTAACAATTCTTCGAATGACAGCTTGGCATTTCCTAGGCTGCGATATAGGTGGCCTTTTGCAACCTTTACTTTACAAAGTCCGCCGAAATGGGGTGCCCTGGGGGGCATAAAATGAAAATGTATGGATGCGTTAGAACAAAAATTAATGATATTTTGTTGGTTAGACTTGTGGAACAACATATCACGCAATTCTTTTAGTTTTGACTGTGCCCCAACAAAATTTGTGGCATTGTCACAATAGATATATCTAGGGAGACCTCTACGACCTATCATCCTTTTTAAGGCTCCTATAAATGTATCTGTTGAAAGGTCAGAAGCAGGTTCCAAATGAACTGCTTTCGACGAGAAGCAGACAAAAACTGCCACATACGTTTTATAGGGCACTTTACCTCGAATTCTGTAAAAGGTGTATATCGGACCGCAAAAGTCGACCCCACAACAGATAAATGGACGCGATGGCGTTAGTCTTTCAACAGGTAAATTTCCCATAACCTGCTCATAAAGCTTGGGCGGATACCTCGCGCAGTGAGGACATTTTCGCACGACTCTTCGCGCTACTTCTCGAACATGATCATCCAAAATTTTTGTCTCGTCAATGCGACTAGAACCTTTGGTCCAGCGTGGTAGTTAGAATGATGAAGGTGTTCGACAAGAGTGTTGCTAAAATTGCAATCCTTTGGTAGCAACAATGGATGTTTACTTCCTTCTGGTATATTTGCGTGTTTCAAGCAGCCTCCAACTCTCAACAGAAGAAGACCATTTTTGTCTTCTATAAAGGGGCTAAGCGATTTTATGGATCCTTTGAGCGATGTTCTAGTTTTAATTGCGACTATTTCTTTGGCAAAGTATTTCATTTGAATGACATTTACTATGATTTGTAGGGAATGTTCCAGCTCTTCAGCTGTAAGGTATTCACCTCAAAATGGGAATTTGCGTAATCGTAAGCTAAGGTATCTCAACACGTATGCAAAGATTCGAATGAGTTTAGTGTATGAGCTGATGCACTCTATTTTTTCCAGATAATGGTTTTTGGTCTGGGTTGCGACAACTCAGAACAATTTTCCTTTTTTCCAGCGCAAAATCCTCTTGAGAGAGATGAAGTCCTGTTGCGGTTGGCCAATTTTCCTCTTTTTCAACTAGAAATTTCGGTCCTGTAAACCAAATTGAGTCTTTTTGATCTTCTACGGTGCATCCTCGCGAGACGACATCTGCAGGATTATCGTTGGTTGGAACATGTCTCCAAACTACTTCCTTTGTCGTTTCCTGTATTTCTGCTACTCTATTTCCAACAAAAGTATTGAGCTTTGAGGAGTGTGTAAAGATCCAGTGCAAAACTGTTTGAGTATCAGTCCAAAAGAATACCCCTGAGTAGTTTTCATCTACAACGCTGTGAATTTTTACCCAGAGTTTAGACAAAAGATGTGCGGCGCATATTTCTAGTCGAGGCAGTTGTTTCTTCTTAGCAGGTGCTACTCTCGACTTTGCCACTTAAAGCTTAACTGCTACTGATCCACAGGTGTCTATGCTTCTCAGATAGATGCAACAGCCGTACGCTTTCATCGAAGCATCCGCGAATCCATGTATTTGGTAACTTTGCTTATGTTCTAAAAATATATGTCGAGGTACCGATAGATTTTCAACTGAGTGCAAGTCGGTCATAAACTGACGCCATTCAGTTTCGATGACTTGTGGAATAGATGCATCCCAATCTACCTTATCTATCCAAAGACTTTGTAAAATTATTTTTGCTCGAATAATGATAGGGCTAAGCAAGCCCATTGGGTCGAAAAGAGATGAAGAAAGAGATAAAATAGATCTCTTGGTATAAATTTTGTAAGTTCGATTGGATTTATAAGAAAAACTAAACTCGTCAGCGAAAGGGTTCCAAGCGATACCAAACGTACTTATGAGATTGGATTCAGTTAATCTTATTTCCTTCTGTTTAACTTCCCAAGTAATGAATGATGATTGCTATTCCATTTTGAGAGCTCTTGTCCAGCAGACTTCAAAATGGAAACAACTTCGTTCTGTTTCTGAGTTAGAGTATCTATGTTGTCAGCTCCAGTTAACATGTCATCAACGTAAAAATCAGACTTTAGAACAGAAGCACCTAGACTGAAACGCTCTTGGTTTACATCAGCTAAGTACTGCAAACAACGAATTGCTAAAAATGGCGTCGATGAAGTACCATATGTTATAGTGTTCAGCTGGTAGGTTTTTATTGGAGTGTTTTCATCTTCTCTCCATAACACAAGCTGCAAACTTCTATGCGACGGATGTACTAGGATTTGCCGATACATCTTGACAATATCCGCAGTCAGAGCGTATCGGTAAAGACGAAAGCGAAGCAAAATGATTAAAAGATTGTCCTTTAGTATTCCGTTAAGAGATATTTGCGACGATGTTCGGCAAGATGCATCAAATACTACACGCAATTTGGTGGTGGATATGCTATCAGGCCGAATTAAACACTGATGTGGTAGATAATAGTGAACGATTTCTTGTTTTGGATTTTCAATAAGTGACATATGGCCTAACGCTTCATATTCTTTCTTAGTTCTTAGATAGCCTACGCTCAAGAGACAAAAATCTTCTGAAGGCGATGTCATAAGAAGCTCCAAGACAACTAGGATCCTGTTTAAAAGGCAGTTTAACCACCAACCTACCGCTAGGTAGAACTTCAATATTCTCTTTGAAGTGTTCCTCGCATGAGGATTGCTCTTCAGACCACTTCGACTGATGACCCTGAATCTCTTCGAGTTCCCAGAATTTTTCCAAATACTTATCCAAACAATTATCCTTTGAGTTAACTGAGCAAGATTTATAGCTTTTTGTCGATTTCGATTTGTATCTGCCAGATACTATGCAACCTAACGCAGTTTTTTGCAAGAGTGGAAGTCCTTCCCTTAGTTTGACATGACTTGATTTCGAGCAAATCAAAGAATGCTTCGGCTCCTACCAACATATCTTTCTGAGATGGTCTATTAAAGCTTTCATCTGCAAGCTCCAAATTCGCAGGTAGATTCCAGTCACTGATGTTGAGTCTTGTCTCCGGTCGATATCCTGTGATGGAGGGTGCGATCAAAAACTCCAAAGAAGAAACTTCGAAATTGTTGTATCTTGAGCGAATTGTTGATTGCGTTACATATTTTGTTTGTGTTTCGGTATCTCCTATTCCCACTATGTCAACGTTTCTTCTGTTTTTCTTAAGGCAGAGTGCTTTAACGAACTTCTCATTAACAAAATTGACTTGGGAACCAGAATCAAGCAAAATCCTACCCAACTGAAAGCCCCCTGATGAATCTTTTACGGAAACTAACGCCGTTGCTAATATTACTTGTGGAAGAACCCGCTCCTTCTCCAAGGCGGAGTGGGCCGCTGCTGAATTATTCGGGGTAGGTGTACCAAGCGAAGCTTCAAAACAATTATCCCTATCTGTAGCTTGGGGTCTGTGCAAAAAACTATTGTGTGGTTGCTTACAACTTTTGCACCTATAGGCCGAAGGATATTTCGAAACACTGTGACCTTTCCCTAGGCAATTCAAACAAAGCCCTAATTTGTTCACCTTAAAATAACGATCCATTACAGACAGTTCTACAAAACTCTTGCAATTTGCCACTGAATGGTTATTTTCTCTGCAAAAGACACAAAAATGTTGGTTAGCAGCGAGTGGGGTTTGAGGACGATAGTTGGCAATCGTAGGCTTTGGCTTAGTGGATGATTTATGATTGCAATCCGAAGGCAACTGTTTGTTTTCTCTAGCTTCTAGATACTGACACCGTTTATTGAGAATGGCTGCACATCCTTTCCAATCAGGTAACTTGTTGTACTCCATTTGTTCTTCGTATTTGGACAGTGTTTCAGGATCAATGTTCGACATGGCAATATGGATTATTATTGCACTGCAAATATTTTCGTACGATCCTATCGATATTAAAGAATTGAACAAGGCTGTTGTCCACCAATGACCGAAGTGCAACAGGAGATGGTTTTGTAACTTTGGGTAGGTCAATTAAATCTGAAATATTTTCCAAAAAGATCAGGCAGTCATTGTCATAGCGCTCCTTCAAACTAAGAAGTGCTTTTTGATAGTTAGTTTCAGTGATTTGAAAAGCCTTTACTGTACCAAGTGCTTGATCAGTCAAACATGAAAGCAAATAATTGAATTTTTCTATTTTTGATAAGCTCAAATCGTTTTCGACTAAATGATTGAATGAGTCTATAAACTTTTTATACTCCGAGTATTTTCCGCTAAATCTAGGCAAACGTTGTTTAGGGAGACGACTTCTTGAAGGTAAAGGAACACTACTTAATGTCATATCTGCAACACTACACCGCCTACCAGTTCCCAAAAGCGAAAGAGTTGTTGTTTTTGCAGTGACATACAAATCTTCGATATCACCTCGACCAATATCATCGGGGTTTAATGATTCGATCTGTGTTTGATAAACTAAAATTTGTTTGAAGTTAGACTCCAAGATTCCTAGGCGATATTCGAGTTCAGTTGGCGTTAACACATTGGTAGTTGATTCCACTACATTTTTTATACGAGTTATGCTTCCCTTAGTAGAAGCTCTTTGTTGCTTTAGATCTTCAAGGGTCGGTTTGGTTGCCATTGCAAATACCAAAATACTTTCAAGCAACAACAGCACAATCCAACGATATTTGAAATTCTTTTAACTGCAATCTAATTTGAATCTGAATTCAATTAATGATATAGTAGCATTCGACAACCCTTTTCGAATCGAATCAATTTAAATACTATTTGTTCATCCAACAATTGAGGCTAATGAAGTTAATATAGATTATTTAACATCCGTTCTATAATTTAAATAACTTACTTTGATTAGACTAACTGATTAGACTTAAGACAAAAATTATTTATTTTTGTACAATTCCACGACGAAAGTCCAATCCATTTTCCTTCAGTGCATTGATCATGTAGCAATATCTCCCGTATGACGACGACGAAAAAAAACTTATGAGCTTGAGCGAATGATGTGTGGGCGAAATGAAGATCGATGCATTGAAGTTATGTATGTATGTTGATTTTTATTTTGGCTGCTTCTGCAACCATATGCAAGAAGCGAGCAATCAACGAGAACACGAAAGAATGAAGCGAAAAACGACGATATAGGCAATGATGTGGTGGTGGGTGGTGGCGGTTATGCAAAAACTGGTTTTAAGCGAGAGAAAAATGATAGTATGTGGGTGTGTATTGGACACATTTGGTGGATTGTAAGTACTCTTTTGTGGATTATAACTAAAATTTTCCAGTGATCGCACTATGATTTAAGCGTCGATCTGCCGATTAAAATTGAAACGATCGATAGACCAAGATTATGACCATGATATACATATATAGAGTTTTATGTATTAAATTGCGAAAATGAAGTTGTTGCTTTACTTTATAAAATAAACGGCAATTGCGAAATATGTTGTTCGTTTGATTATCGATCTTATTTTAAACAATATAATTAAATTTTAGGCCTGTTTTATGTCGAAGGTGCGTTTTGGCATTAACTTAAATTGATGTCGTTTAGTAATAGGAACGCACATTTGAGTAAAACTTAGACCACACATACCTCATTCAAAGATAAACTTATCTCCCACAATTTCTCTGTAGTTCTCCTGGTTTATAGTATAGTAGTTCTATTAGGTTGATGGTATTTCGGGACGTCAACTGAGTTTTTTCCTGGTTGGTTCTCTTTCCTTTCTAGGTTTTAGCACTTCACCTACACCATGCAACCGCGAAACCGAAACCGACACGCGACAAGAAATATGAATGGTTATAGATTAAATGTTAAATGTCAATGTTTGTAACTACAATTCATAATTCTTTAACACCGAATAGATTATATGTTCTCACGAGTTTAAACTGTTTTTATTTTTCGTAGTTCGATATGTAATATGTACCACTTTAAGCACAGTATTTAGTATTCACAAAAAAATTGCCTTTTTTGACTAGGTTTTTAAAAAGGATTCTTTTTATAACTATGTAGGTAATTTACTCAAACACGTTGGGCGCCAAAATGTACGGTCTAACTTGACCGTCAGCCTGGGATCTCTATTAGTTCCCTGTTTAGCAAAGGGATAGGAAAATATTGGCTGATGCCCTGACCGATTGTCAGCGGTTGCGAATTACGAACAAAGAAAATGATACGACAAGTCGACGACAGATAACGCAATGATTTGCCCGTGAGGGTTGGTACAATACAATCCAATAGTGTGTTTATTCGATTTCTCTTCTATTTATACAGAAAATTCACGTGACTTCTTGATAGCTTAATATTTAGAGCGAATTCAAACTCAGAAAATATGGCTATTGGTATAATTTGAGCGCCAGATTCAAATATAAAAACAAAGTTATCAATTTACAAATTAAAATTAAAATATAGATATGTATGATTTTTGTGAAAGATGTTAAGCTTCAACAACCTGCGAAGAGAACTAAACTTTCGTACTATAATCGACAATTCTATAAAGAGGGCTAATTCAGCTCTTGGCTTCGTAAAACGATGGTCCAAAGAATTTTCTGATCCATATGTTACTAAATCCTTATACCTTACATTTGTCCGACCTCTTCTAGAATATGCCAGCCAAGTCTGGTCACCTTATTATCCAACCCATTCCTTACGTATCGAAGCTGTTCAACGTAGATACCTTCGCTTCGCCCTTCGTTTCCTCCCTTGGCTAGATAGATATAATCTCCCACCATATGAAGACTGTCTAAAGCTGCTTGATATGCAAACTCTGGAAAAACGTCGCCAAGTTGCTGATATCATCTTTATTCACCAACTTTTAAGTAATAATATTGACTGCCCTTCCCTTCTGCAGAAAATATCTCTTAACACCAACCCTAGAAATGTAAGATCAGTTTCACTTTTTAATTTAAATTTTCATCGTACAAATTATGGATATAACGAACCCTTGAACCGAATGTTACGTACTACTAATAATATGATCTTCTCTTTCGACTTCCACTGTAGTAAGAACAACATTAAAACTTCCCTTTTTAATTCCTCCTACCATTCCCAATTTCTGTACCTGAACCCTGAACCCCACAATTGTTAGATTTAAGTTTAGTATTTTAAGAAATAAATGTTAGTTTTAAGACTGCTTGAATTAAGGAAATAAATAAAACCAACTTGGAGTACGAAACTGGAGGCAGCTAGCCAAAGACCGAGCTGGCTCGAAAGGCATGTAGCGCCCCTAAGTAAGTAATAACTTAAAAGTTGCTGTTGCTGCCAATTAAGTTTACTCTCCCGACTATCCCTTTCGTTTTTAATTCGGCATTTTCTGGTCGGAGCTCAGTCAGTTCTTGAAGAAAACGAAAATTTGTTTTCTCAGAAATGTGACTGTCACATATCACCTTACTCGATTCCACCCCAGTTTTTTAAATGAATAAGTAGGTATAAAAACTTATTTTTAATTGATTTTCCGAAAAAGGACGACAACTATTAACAAGAAGGTACAATGAAAATAAACTCAAAACATTTGTTGATACCAATTTGAGAGAAAAAACACATTCAAGTAATTATCATCATAATTATCATACATTAATAAGTATAATATTATTAGAGTTAAATGCGCAATTCTTTGTTATTTTATTTTGTAGTTCTATTCGAACATGCGAGCACTATTACACAAAGCATGTTCGAGTTGCGCATTATTTTGACACCTATATTTATTTTAACATTCTGTGCTCTGCTTCGCAGTACTAATATGTATTCAATTTATTTTAGTGTTCAGTGTTGAAAATAATGAATTAAGAAGAAACAAAAGCATAAATTAATCTACGGTTTTTATTTTGTTGTAAAATTCTCACTGCACTCGTAGGCTCTGCTTTAAGCAACGAAAACGAAATGAAGCAATTATCTAAAATAACAAACAAGAGAAAAGAGAATACATTTTTGATGAATTTGATCAGTTTTTAGTTTTTGTATTTCCTTAATTAATGCCTTATGGCTAAAACACAATCACGCTTTAGCTTCGGTTTCGCCTGACGTTTACAAGTACAACCATAAGAAATCAATACATCTTATCACAATGTCGCTCTGGTTTTGACGTCACGTTTGGTTCTTGTACAAGATAAGGTACCGAGACTCAAACTCAAAGCTGAAGTAGAAACTAGTTGAACTTTTGCTCGCTTTCACATAAAGCGAAGACAAAGCGTATGAAATGTAACGTGACGAAGCCAAAGCTGAATCGTGATTGTGTTTTTACCATTAATTTTGGTCAACATTGTGTTTTAACCTCAATTTTATTTAGTATTACTTAAAAAGTAACTACTGTTTTACTATGCTAATGTTTAAATAATAAATAAATACAAATACAAAAATACAAAAAGTTGCAAGGAAATTTCTTGTCCGGGTAACTCTTTTTCTGTTTCATTCTATTTTGATATCCTTCTCTCTTGCACCTTATACATGCAAGGCAAAACATGCGCCGTCTAATACCGGACTGACTATTGATCCTAGTTTGTAATGATTTTATACGTTTAATTATAACTAGAACCAATTTTAAGAAACAATAGGGGTATTCATACAACGAGATAAATTTATGTGCTGTATGAGTTTCTATCTTTACGCAAGCGTTTGCATGAAAAAATAGAATCAAACTGCGTTAAATGTGTGTAACAGTCAGCTGTTCATTTAACGACATAGTTGAGATTGAAGTACGCTTACTAACAAAAGTGGACGCACAATAGTAGTTCGAAGAAAACAAATATTTTTCGCTTTATTATACTTGAAAAAATTAATATAAAAGCAAACTTCTAAAGAAAATAGCAAAAACTAATCTAAAGAAGCAATTCAAAAAATTACAAAAGAATACGTTTACTAGAATGATGTACGTAGGCTTTTGTTAGCAAGTGTATCTATGTATATGTATGTATATCAACTTCAGGCTGTCACAAAAGACAGAGCCAACAAAAAAAGACATTCCTCAGTTTTTACTTTACACGACAAAATAATGAGATCAGTTTAAAAGGTTCGCCAAAGTTCATACAAAATACAAATTTTGAACGTGGATATACGAGGATATATGTAAATTCCCAAGGTTTATAAGGATTATGAGGGTTTTACGCGAGTGCATGAATACCCCTAATATAAATACGCTGTTCGAATAATTTCGGATATAAGTGTAAGAATTTGAACAAGTTTGTGTGCGAACAAAATATTAAATAGGTATATGAATCAGTTTTATTGGCCTGAAATCGAAGCAAATATTAGCTGACTCGTGTTTTTTTTCCTTTTAAGTAAGACCACGTGATTTGCAAACAAAAACACAGAGCTTCCCCGCGGCCGATCTTTGATAAGATTTTCACTGCACCTTTAGGATAGTTTCTTATCAAGAAAAAGATTTTAATAAATGATACAAGCAACTAATGTTATACGCCCATGTTTTTTTATGACCGACTTTATTATAGCAACACGTCCATCCTACGTTGTTGCATTCAACACAGGCGAACCCTGTAATGCAATTCAAACACATTGGAATGGATATTTTTTCCGTGGCTGCAAAAGATCAATAATTCTCATCTTGGTGCGTATGGTATCTGAATCTGAAAGGTATGGAGGGTCCGGTTCTCGCATTAAAAGAAAAAGAGATCATGGCATGAAATTTTAATTCAAATCAAGGTTTAATCGCTTGTTAGCATTGGCGAATTTTATGAAAGACTTCTTATAGCAATAAGCGCCAGTTAAGGCAAGCCTTTAATTAAATTACTGACGGTTGGGCTAAGCTTAGCATATCTGAAGTGTATTTGCAACATAATTTTTTTCGCAAACATTTTTTTTTGACAAAATAATATTGATGTAATGTTTAAATAGAAAGCAAGGGTAAAATACATTATGTAAGAAATATGTAGTTCAGTGAAAAATTTATGACATAACTCTTAAACATTTTAAAGAGATTAATACGTATGTACATTTGCATCCGAATAAAAATAATAAGTAATATCTTTTTGATAGTCATGGAATAAATATAATATTGGATT
This sequence comes from Platycheirus rosarum, assembly GCA_963971375.1. Classification (NCBI taxonomy): domain Eukaryota; kingdom Metazoa; phylum Arthropoda; class Insecta; order Diptera; family Syrphidae; genus Platycheirus; species Platycheirus rosarum. The sequence goes on along the minus strand of OZ020510.1, from coordinate 64,397,484 downwards.
TAGAGTTAATAGTGATAAGTTTGGAATAAAAAAGCTCTGCAAAAATTACCTTAATTACAAAAAGAAAAATACAAAGAAAAGTAATTTAAAAATAAAAATTAAAGTTTTACATAAGTAAAAGTGTTTTTACTGAACAAAACGAAGGTTAGCATTTTGTTTTATTTAGCATTCGCACATTTAATTAATACAATAGCAAATATATGCTTTGTGTTAAAATAAAATTGATAATATGTATGCAAACACATTAACAAACAATATGCCAGTAATATCAAGAAAGAAATTTATAATAAGAATTAAAAATCAACTGAACATTTATTTTAAAATTTATCATCATCACAATCACTATCCTCATCATCTTCATCATCATTAGTAGATTAAATAGGAACTTACATAGCTAGGAGAAGAATACTCTTAGCATTCTCCAAACAAAGTCGGGCTGCTTATAATTTAACAGAGCGAGGGAGGGAGTTCCATAAACGAATAGAATGCACATAAAACTGCCGTTTGCCTCGCAACAGAAAAGCATAAGGGGCACTACCAAGGTTTTGGCCAATATTAATCGAGTTTTTAAGGGCGTTATATGATGAGATGTCAAAGGCAATCGAAGACTTCCATATACTTTACCTAACGTCAAATTAATATGGGTGTTCCAACTGAGTGTTTTATTAAATGTTAGCCCTAAGTATTTTGCAGAATCGACGAACTCGATAACACAGTTATTCAAAAATATTTTAGGAAAATATGATGTATCAGTTTTAGTTCTAGATATGACTAGGCATTTAGTTTTTTTCGGATTCAAGCAGAGATCGTTTTTTACAGGGTCATATAACAGTATTATTTAAGTCTTCATTTACTTCATACACACCGTTCTCAAGCATACCTATATGAAAACTATTATATAATTGAACATCATCTGCGTACATGTGCACAGAAGAATTTAGCAGGCTTGACGGAAGATCATTAATGTACATCGAAAACAGCAAAGGGCCTAAAATAGAGTCCTGAGGGACACCTCTCTGCAACGGGAGAAAAGTTGACGTAACATTGTTAGCAAAAACTGCCTGAGTTTTGCCGGTTAAGTGGAATTGATTTTTGAGTCTTTCACAGAGAATAAAACGATTGACGGTATCAAAAGCCTTTGAAAAGTACAGAAGCGTTAGTACTGTCCAAATTAATTCTTATATTTTCAACAACGTCAATTAAGGATGTAGTACAGCTGTGCTTGGGTCGGAAGCCTGATTGATTAATACAGATCAATTTATTGTCTGTAAGAAAAGTTCTGATTTGGTGATTTATAAGTCTCTCGAAAACATTCGAAAGAAAAGACAATATGGCTATGGGTCGATAGTCATAACCATGGCGATTTTTGGAAACAGGTATTATCTTCGCTTGTTTCTAAGCAGAAGGGAAAGTACTACTCATTACAATATTATTAAAGGTGTAAGTTATGTATTTGACTACACACGGAAATATGGCTTTCAGAAAAACCGGATGGATACTATCAGTCCTAACAGAGTTAGACTTAATAGCTAAAAGGCTTTCTAAAACATCAAACTCATTTACAGGTGAGAAGCAAAAACCAGTAGAATAAAAACGGTCATTTAGCGTTTCTGTCGAATCACAGTTTTGAGTTTCAAGACCAGAAGTGTTTAAGGTAACAAAGTTTTTATTAAGCTCGTTGCAATCAATGGAAATAGTCTTGTTACTAATTTTATTACCTACACCTATTTCTTTAAAATTCTTCCACAGTTTTTTCTTTGGGTAAAGGAGGATTCAATTTCGGAGCATAAAACTGTTGCTTAGCCTCACGAATTAGACAAATAACTCCATTTCTTAAAACTTTGTATTCAATATGCAATGCTTCCAGCCTAAATCTCTTCCATCGGTTATATGCTAGATTACGTTCCCTTATCTGACTCTTAATATTCCTGTTGAACCAGGGTTGTTCTTTCTTAGTAAATTGCTTTTTAACAATTGGAACATGAAGGTTAAAAAGATAATTAATATTGTTTTGGAGAAATAACACTTGGTCATCTATAGAAGGCATGCTATATATCTGGTTCCACTCAATACAATTCAAGTCAATTTCTAACAGCGAAACACATTAAAAACAAAACTATCATGAGAGAACCAAGTTTCACAAACCCATACAATATCAATTTTAGAATTTTCCAACAAATAACGAAATTCATCAATGTTAGGAGTTAAACTTTGCGCATTTATATGGCAAACCTTCAAACCAACATACTGTTCACTTAAAACTCTTATCATGGAGCGGGTAGTACCATGTTCATTCCTGAATAAGGTCTCCGAGTCCCAATTACTATTATCAAATAGAAATTTTAAACAAAAAAATAATAAATGTAAAAGAAAATTATAAGTAATCCAGAAAAAATTATAATAAAAAGGCAAATGAAAAATCAAAACAAAGCAGATAAAAGAAAAAAAAGATTGTGTTTACTTTTTTTCACTTAAGTTGGTGTTGTTGTCATTGAAGACTCAGTGGCACCTATGTTCTCCACTAAAAGAGCTTTATCATTGCGGTTCTTTTTGATGTAAACAAAACCTCTCATAGTAAAGGCCGAAAACAGGTTCCCATCTTTTTTCATCTTTATTGCACTATGCAGTAGTAAGCGGTTTCTAATTGTGACACATTCGTTCTTATCAGAAGAAAGTCCAAAATCGTGAAGACAAAGCGCTTATTTTTGATACGGAGCGGTAGTTAGCAATCGATCGTAGTGCAGTGCTTTTGTCGCGAGGTGAATTAAATTTAATAATTACGGGTGGGTTGGGTGTCGAATTTGTTACTTTCAGCCGGAAAATGTCCCGAATAACCATTGGCTTCATTCCTATAGTATTACACATTCGACTAAAAGTTAATTTAAGATCTTTGTTTTTTATTAGAGGCAAGCCATGGATGAGAGCATCGCTCTGTGTCTGTTTTTAAAGCTGGGACTCTTCATTACGATCAATGCGTGCAATAATTTGTTGAAGTGCGTTATCTTGCTTTTTTAATTCTTCTTTAAGTGTTTTGTTTTCGTCTCTTATCACATCGATTTCGCAAAGTTTCATTTCCAAAAATCCTATGCGGTTAGTGACGTCGTCACCAGATTTTTTTAGTGCAGCGGCGTCGGTTTCAATGTTCGTTGCTATTCTTCTCTCGACTTCGTCCATTTTTGACGAAAGAAGTGATACAATGTAATGGATTTGTTTTTTCAGAGCATCATCAGATTGTGACATAATGGTGTTTTTTGGTGAAGAGAAGTGTAAGATGCGTTTCGTTGTAGAGAGTGTGTTTTTGCCTGTTTTGGATCGGATGAGGTGGGCTGAAGCTGTTGACTACGGGAAGATGATAGAGCTTCTTGATTTCGTTTATTAGGCATATACAAGCTGCAAGGTGGTATATTGTGGTAGTGTTCTTTTTTAATGTCTAGATTTAAGAGAACCAAATACAGTTGCGTTACAAGTGCATTCGTCTAATTTGAATTAAGGTATGTGTTGAATTTTTAATTATATGTGTATATTTTTTGAGTAGTCACGATTTAAGAGAAATAAGTACACACAGTTAGACATTTTAAATTTTTTTCACGCGGTATAATTTAAACTTATTTGTGCAAATTTAAATAATCAAAGTGATATTTATATTAATCTATTCAGTCCAATTTGCGGAAATATATTTAAAGTCCTATTAGCAGAAAAATAATTTGGTACGTTAAATAAAAAAAAAACGCTTGTAATTTAAGAAATTGTTGCCACTTAATCACGCACACGTCCACTCAGCAGCACATCTGAACAAACATTCCAATGTCAAAAAAGGTCTGGAACGGAAAACATTAATTCGTAAAATGTTCTTTTAGAAATTCGTTAGTATGTAGTCTAAATTTCGGTTTTTGAGAAAATCATGCTTAAGCTTCTGTTACGTGTAGATTTTGAACGAAAAATGATAGGCACGAGTGTTTCTTCTGGTAACATTTTTAAGAATAGTTTTTTATATAACACAGTAAGTATAAGAGTATTTATATATTTAAGGTAGTGGTAAGAACAGTTTTAAATGTATTTGTTAAGGTATTGGTAAAGTATGTACATAGTTATGTATTTTCATTACGTCTTCCTTTCCCAAAAAGGACTGATCTTAATTATGTTAATTGCTTAGATTATTCTTTCACAGATTAAGGATTTATTCTTAAAGTAATAACAATTCAATAAAATAGTTTTAATAAATTAAATAATGCTTTGTTTAAACCCTTAAACTATGTTTATTTAAAGTTATAAAAATAAAATTTATACATATTAATTATTTTATTCGCAAGTAAAAATGTATTTATTTTTATAATAAGATTTCCATAGATTTCCATAAGATTTCCTCGATCCTTGAAAAAAGCAAGTTAAAATAAGCTAACCTCACTAAATGGACCAAAGAGGACTAGAAGAAATCTCGCTAGAACACCCGCAAAACAATAAACGTTACTCAAGTTTCGTAAAAAAATTCAATAAATCTGCAATGGGAACTCCATCCGAATATAATCTGCAAACGATTATGAGACAACTACTGCTCAAGCAGAATAATGATGAGCTCTTTAATCATCTTGCCAACAAATCTGACTTGCAACATCTTCATGTCGAATTTGCTAGCCTGAAAGCTCGTTGTGGAGAGGTAAGTCAAAGGGTAGCCCATATGCAAAATCGGTACTTAAGGAGCAATTTGACAAGATGCACCAAAAAAGCACAGAATCAAACATGGTGGTTTGCTTAAATTTTGAAAACAATACTGGTGCGTGTGAATCTGCTAAATCCATCCGTTCCAGCCTTTTAAATGAGAGCAATCCAGATTCTATCGTCGAATCGGCCTTCAGTGTAAAAAGCCGCAACACCCGAATGGCAACTGTTATCGTGAAAATGAAGGCCCGTGAAAGATGCTTCACGACAAAGATTCAATGAAGAACATAGCTGTTCGGGACAACAAATATCTGGTGGAAGGTAAACATTTTACCTGGGATTTTGCAAGAGGCCTGAACTGTGGTGAAAATGATGGTCTTTGCGCATTAAAATCAATTTTTGGAGACATTCCCAATTTAAACAATTTAATGAATGAGCTTTTGAAAACAAACAACACGTACCAAATATCAGAAAAAGTCATCAACGATGGCAACGAAGCAGACGTCTCAATTCAGAGGGTGACAACCCAACACAGAATTCTGAATATGGGTGCAAACACAAGTTCACATGAGGCATGCGGTGTTGTAATCTACAACAATGAAAATAGTTTAACCAGAAATATTAGTATATTAAGTTACAATGTTGCATTAAAAAATAAGTTATTGTTTTTTAACTTTTTTATTTGTCGATCTTAAGCTCATAGAGGCTGGACGTCAGGTCGAGGTGCGCGCATAAATAATTAAACCAAAGTCAAAAAAAAAAATATTGCGCATTGTTATCGCGAGTGTTAAAAAAAATAATATTACACACTCGTTTGAGAAATTGGCAAAAACCCCTCGCGTGTGCTGTAAAGAAAATAACAATATCCACTCGCGTCGTTGGAAGACGATAAGATGCCCATTTGCGCTGTGGAAGAAAAAAATAAATAATACACACTTGCATAACAATTCAAATTATCTGTCCCAACCCTTTGTGCTTAGCTTAACTGCCTCTTTCTTATCTACTGTAGGCATCGTATGCTTGCGGTAAATGGATAAGGGCATCTGAGTTTGTCCTATTGTGCTGAATGTTTAAATTGATTTTTTGTATGCAAGCTGTCTTATGGGCATAACCCCTAAGACAGTTTGTTTATTACAGAGATTAATTTGGATTTTTACTGCATGGTTTGACTTAGTCAGAATTGTGTTTTGTGTGTAAGTATTTTCAAATGGTAAGTGATTTTTGTGTCGTGTATTCCAATGTTCATGGTATAAGAAAGAATTTCTTTCACCTGTACGTCTACACTGTTCAATACAGGCCAGCTGTTTTGGCATTAAGTGAAAGCCAGGTTGGAGTAAATACTGATTTATCAGAGTTTGCTCTACATGGGTATAGCTTGGTGCCAATACTCTTTTCCCATCATGGTCTCGTGGTCTATGATGTGAATGATATTGCTTGCCAGAGCCTTCCCCAATATGGGCAATGTTCCAACACGGACTTTAACTTCTTGTGGCTCAAATTCACTGTCCGCAAGCATGTCATTCATTATTATTTTACTTACAGGAGTCCAAATCTCGACAGCATTTCCACTTGTAACGAGTTTGATGCGCTGTCTGATTCCATCTCGAAAATTGTTTCCCTTTGTCCTCGCACTGAAATCGTTATTATGCGCGATTTCAATGTACGCAATTCCAATTGGCTCCGCTATTCTGGTCAGACAACACCCGAAGGAAGGTATGTCGAGCTCTTTGCCGGGTTACATCACCTTACCCAACTGATCGATGTGCCAACGCGTGTACCGGATGTTGCTGGGCAAGCCGCCCATACTCTTGACTTGTTTCTTACTTCTCACCCTGATAAATATACCATTAGTGTAACTTCTCCATTTGGCACTTCAGACCATTGTGTTATTTCAGCTAATTTCTCATCCTCCACCCATCCAGTTAAAGAAAACCTTCCCACCAGGACCGTTTGGCAATACGAGAAAGCCAACTGGGAAGGCCTGAATATTTTTTTCCGAAACTTTAACTGGTCACTATGCTTCCTCGATAGTGACATTGATGCCAGTGCTGAAATGATCACAAATGTGATTCTTCTAGGGATGCGTGCTTTTATTCCTAACAGAGTAAAAAGCATCAAACCTAAAGAAAAGTCTTGGTTTAATTCTGAGTGTAAAGAAGTTATCAGGCTCAAAGAAGTAAGTTTCCGTTCTTACAAAGCCAACCCTACAGAGGAAAATCGGAAAAAGCACAAACAAGCAAGAAACTCATGCAACTCCGTTATTGAAAGAACCAAATTTTTGCATAACCAAAAATTACGGCAAAAAATTCTGCAGTGTCCCAAAGGCAGTAAAAATTCTTCAGAGAATGCAAACTTGCTCGCTGCCCATTTTACTGCCAGCTCCACGCTGCCGCATAGCAACGTTGCCCCTCCTGTACTTGAGAATGTACATTTTTCCATGGGACAGATTTTTTTCCGCACTCGTACAGTAGCAAGAGTTCTCAAAGATCTCGATATACACGAATCCGCTGGCCCGGATGGTATACCCCCGATTCTTCTGAAGAGGTGTTCTTCCACACTGGCAAAGCCACTGCGTAAGCTTTTCCATCGCTCCTACTCTTCTGGAATCTTTCCTAGAAGATGGAAAACAGCATTTGTCCAGCCTGTCCCTAAGAAAGGTGACCCATCCTCCCCCTCCTCCTACCGACCCATAGCACTGACATCCCTTCTTTCTAAGGTCTTGGAAACACTGATTAACCGTCAGCTTAAGGAATATCTCGAAGATCGTAAGCTTCTCCATGACCGTCAGTATGACTTCCGCAGCAACCGTTCCACTGGTGATCTGATGGCATATCTCACCGAACAGTGGAACAAATCTTTACATCGCTTTGGTGAAAGTAAGATTATTGCTCTTGATATCTCCAAGGCATTTGATAGAGTTTGGCATGAAGCTCTCTTATCGAAATTGCGTGCTTTGGGATAATCCAACGAACAAGAGTATTATCGATCAATACTCTTGTTCGTTGGATTAGAAGCTATCTTCTGGACCGTTCAATACAAGTTGTATTGGACGGATTCAAGTCTGATTCCCATAAAATAAATGCTTGTGTACCCCAGGGCTCTGTTCTGTCTCCGACTCTTTTCCTCATTTTTATAAATGATCTTCTGTCTGTTACTTCTAATCCACTTAACTGTTTTGCTGACGACTCTACCCTCAGCCCAATGCTGTCTTCTGTCGTTAAAGCTTAACATAACGCCATTGTCCATGAATGGCACTTACATCGAAGAAACCGAAAAGCACTCAGTACTCGGTATGTGTGTCAACGACGACCTCCGTTGGAACGACCATATATTTGAAATCGCTAAGAATGCTGCTAAGTGCTAAGGTTTTCTGTATCGGTGTAAGAAGTATTTTTCCCCATCTGATCTGGCTACAATTTATAAAGCATTTATACGCCCTAAACTCGAGTAGAACTCCCACCTGTGGGCAGGTGCTTCACAAACATCGCTTCACCTGCTTGATAGAATACAAAATCGAGCGTTAAGATTGATAGGAAATAGAACTGCCGCTAAAACAATTGCCCCTCTCGAACACCGACGCAATGTTTCATGCCTTTCCTTATTTTATCGTTTCTTTTATAAAAAATGTTCACTCGAGGTAGTCAGCTGCATTCTTCCCCTTAAAAGTTTCGCCCGTAATACTCGTCCTGCTAGGAATGCCCATCAGTTCACCCTTGAGCCCAATTTCGGACGTAACGTGAAATATAGGGATTCTTTTTTAGCAGTACAACACGATTTTGGAATGGTTTACCCGGCGAGATTTTCCCTTGCCATTTCAATTTGCAAACATTCAAAATCAATGTTAATCGACACCTCCTATTCCCTCCCTATCTTCCTTATGCCCGCGCAGTGTGTTACATTAAAAGGGAAATAAATAGTCCCTTGTGTGCGCGTTAATTATATATATATAAAAAAAAAAAATATGTCCAAAATTTTGATATTTGTTTTCTATATTGCCTTATTTCATTTTTGTTTTCGGGACCGTTTTGTCTGGGGCCTTATTTCGATATTTGGATATTTTGAATCGAGCATCTCCATGGCTGGTCATGGAGAATTCATTCTCTTAGTCAAATAGAATAGGATGTTCTCCACACTTCAGCGCACCGAGCTAAAACAAATCCACGTCCCACGTACAAAAAAAGTTGAAGTTGAAATCTACATGGCTTGTGCAATAACATCAAGCGCACCATAGTCTTTTATTATGATGGCTGTTCATGGAAAAGATTACTTTTTGTTTTTCTCATATTATTATATGTAGTTCTATACAAAAAACATTCACTTTTTATGCCACTTTATCGTATAGTTAAAGTTAATAGATTTGGAGAAAAACGGTCGCAAACATTGGGTTGTAGTACATTTAGTGAAGAAAATGTAATAAATGTATGTTTTTGAGTGGAGACATTTTTTGTATTTGGTTATGTTTTTTCAAAAGAACCTACATATAGTTTTCGAGTAATTTCGAAAAAAAAATACTTCCTCTACGCCTCTTAAATTTGTTACTCCGCTCCAAATTTAGGGTACTTTTATGAATTTTGTTGGACGTAGAAATTAAGCTCTCCACCGAAGTTCAGCTTTGTCGCAAATTTTTCGAAGTGTATGTCTTATTTTCCTAGACTATATAGCGTTGCAGCTGAAAAAAAATATCTCAGTGCCAATTATTGTTTTGTTGAGTGCCACAAAGTGACGACTAGGCTTCACGCTCTTGCTCTTGTTCCTAATCACATTGGAAGACAAGATCTTTGACATAAACAAGTAGCTAACATTTTCGTGGAAAAATGACACGCTTTGAACTTATAAAAAGTGTTAAAATCCCACAACACTAAACTGTTTCTTGTAAAAATGACGTTTGCCATTACAAGCGTTAGCTCCTAATGAATTGATAGTAAAAGCATTTAAAAAAAATAGTGGGAAGTTATTTTCATTTCAAGTTAAAAAAAATTTGTTTCAGATTTTAGTTTGCAGTTTTTTAGATTTATAGATTTAGCTGAAAGCATAATTTAAAATTAAATTTGTTTATAAGCTACTAAAAATTCAAAAAATAAATATACCTAATTAGAAAAAAAAGATATTATTTTGGAAAATATTCAGAATTAATTTGTTAAGCTACCTAAATCTTTTCAAATTTAAAATTGTAATAAAATCCAATAAGCCGCTACGAAGAAAGTCAAAAATTAAAAAAAAAAAGTCATATGGAAGTTTTACCGTTGTTAATGAACTTTTCGTGCAAATTTGATTTTTTATAAATACCATAGAAAAAAGAACTGTAACCCGCACCAACCATGCCGTGAAAACCCTGAAATTTAATTGTGTGTATGTGAATACGTGTGAAATTCATGTGAGAAGCAGCCAATCAGCCATGCGTTTCGTGCTCACAAAAACGCAAACGTATTAGTAGTCCCATAAGAAATGGGACCGGTACACATATGACGCTGACTGGGCATTTTTCAGTTTATAGGCGAAGCTAGAATTATCCTCTTCTTTCTTTTTTCTTTTCTTTTTTCTAAGGCTAATAACTACGAAAATACTGTCATAATCGTTGGAGCCGTTTTCGAGAGAATAATATCCCTTTTCTTAATTGTAATATGACATGTACCGTCAATTTTACTCCTAAAATACAATTTTAAAAGAACCACACAAACCAAATTTGAACGTAATCAAATCAGTTTAGTCGTTAACGTTACAGATCGTTATGTCGTTTTTAATTGTTATTTCAATGTTTTTTTTATTCAGGAATCCTAAACTTGCCTTTAGTACCTATAATCACAAATAAAGAAGTCCAAAAACTACAAACAAAATATTAACACATAAATAAACAAAACCAAAAAAAAAAATAAGAAATACGATCATTCCGTCTATCACGTCGTCATCGTGATATTCTTGATTAAAACATAAGAATAGATATTGTTTTTGAAGAAAAAACTTGAAAACCTAACTTGAAGCACCAGGCCACGTCACTGATCAAATCTAAGGAACCACTTCAGAATCCTCAATTCAGAGATAAGTTCACCGTTGGTTCCATATGCCGAACCGCTAATCCTGGATGAGTTTTTAGATACACCCTTCGAGATTCAGGAAGTTAATGAAGTCATAACGAGCTCCAAAACAAATAAAGCCCCCCGTGATGACCGTATACCTGTTGAATATTTTAAACACGCCACAGATGACTTCATTGCATTGCTTCCTATTGAATTCAACTGGATTATTGAACGTGCAGTAGTTCCTAGCAGCTTCAAAAAATCAATTATATTTCCACTCCACAAAAAAAAAAGGATCATGCAGATCCATCAAACTACAGGGGAATTTTTTTCCTTAATACCAGTGCTAAGCTATTCACCGGATTATTACATAGCAGGCTAAGACAATGGGTCAGCGAGAGAAAAAAATTGTTAGAATTCCCATTTTCCAATTTTTCAATTTACAATATTGAAGAAAAAGAAGAAATTTATTTGCTTTTTGGTTAAACTTATTTGCTAAAAGGTTAAAGCAATTTGCGTTTATATTAAATTAATTTGCTTTTCGGTTGAATTTATTTGCAATTGTGTTAATTAAATGTATAGCGAACGTACTCATTAAATGTTCTGTGGCTACCTTCAACATTTTTGGTGGTACGCCGATGAGGTTTCTTTTTTTAATTTTTTAAAAATGCAAATAGTTCGTTTAAAAGTTGGTTTTGATATTCACTACCTAAATCTTTCAAGACTTTTTTTATTGTTTCATATTTAAATGACTGGTGTCGCTACTATTTTTGTACTTTTGTTCTGTATTGGTACCTATTTTTGTTAAGTATTTAGTTAAATCGCATACTAATTTTATGGCATATTGATTTCCATTTAAAGTTGATGACAATGGGCCAATGGTATCAATTAAAACTATGTCCAAAGGTTTGGCTGGGGTTGGTGTCAACATAATAGATTGTTTTGTTTTTCTAATGTTTTTATTTAATTGGTAAAGTTCGCATAACTTAACGTATAGTTTGATATCTTTTGTCATGTTCTTCCATTGGTGATATCGTTGTATTTTGTTTAATACCATCGTGATCGCTGGGTGGCCACCTTACAGTGGATCATCGTGGAAATTTAGTATTATCCGTAGTTTTTCTTCTTCGCTTCTGAATATAGTTAATTTCAGAGTTAGCGCTTTATCTAATTTATTTAGTACTTTATTTCCTAAATCTTTTAATTCTGTCACCCGCGTGTATTCAAAAATTTTGTCATTTAAAAATAATTGTAGTTTTGATAGATTTTTGTTCTTCGCTTTATCTTGGAGCACTGGTAAAAATTGTTCGAAGCAAAAGTTTCCATTAACAATGAATTTGTCTATCGGGCTTCTATAATTTTTCTGTCGTGCTTGAAAATGTATTTATGTTGACTAATTTTTAATTTAGTGTACTTTTTAATCTCCTCAGAGTTGAGCGCTTCAAAGACTTTAGGTTCTTGCATGTGACATGTTATCTTTGGGTTGGGTTTTGTGGTTTGTTGGTTGTGGTTGGGTTGTTTTTTTTTTTGTTTTTTGTCTTGTCGTTCATTTTAAAATATTATTATTTGTTGTTACTATTGATTTTATTTCATTGAAGTCAATCCTAGAAAGTGCGTCGGTAATATAATTTTGTTTACCCGCAAGATACTCCACTTCAAAATTGTACTCCTCAAGGTCTAACCTCATCCTAGAAGTTTTCGATCAGTTTTTACTAAAAAAAATTCTTCTTTATACGTATGGTCTATAATGCGATATTGCCCAGTGTTAGTGTATCGCTGTAAGTTCCTGTTCAATTGTTGATTTTTTTATTTCGCCTTTATTGAAGGATCTCGAAGCATATAAGACTGGCATAAATGTTCCATCATATTCTTGCGTGATCACTGCACCAGAAGCATTTTTACTTGCGTCTGTAACGATGGAACATTCTATTTAAAATATTTGGATATTTTAATACTGTCGGACCAAGCAAATCATTTTTTAAATAAGTGAAAACATGTTTTTAGATATATAGCATATAGATATTTGTGTTGAATCAAACGCTATCTGTGACAGTTTTAAAAGGAATAAAATATTTATTCATTTTGTATCTGCTTTGGACATATAATATATATACTTAGTTATAATTAAAAATGTAGTAGAATTATACATAAAATTAAAGAGTGCATTCAGTTAATTAATATTATGTAGTTATATAATTTTTTAATACAAAAGTAGTATAAGTTAAGTTATAGTTTTAGTAGTAGCAATTCAATAGATAGGTTTATATTTTTAATTGATTTTTAACACTTCTCCTCAATTAAGAAATGATAAACCAAGCGCCTTTATATGTTTGTAATGCTTTAACGTTATAAGACCCTCGGTGAGCACATCTGCTGTCATGTTGTCTGTATCGTTGTATTTCAAAATAATATTTCCTTTTTGTACTGCGTTTCGAACGAAATGATGGCGGATATCAATGTGTTTGGTCCGAGAGTGTTGAACTGGATTCTTTGCAATTGCCTGAGCACTTCTGTTATCATTATAAATGACGACACCTTTGTTATTTGTAAAAAGAACTTCATTAAGACATTTTTGAAGATACATTGCCTCTTTGACTGAATCCGCTATTGCCATGTATTCGGCCTCTGCACTAGATAACGCCACCGTCCTCTGCTTCCTAGATTCCCATGATACAGCTGCTCCTCTTAGCTTGAACAAATATCCAGTATAGGATCTTCTGTCATCTACATTTCCACCCCAGTCAGAATCGGTGAAGCCTTCTACATTTCGATCAGTCCTTCCAAAAGTGAGCTCATAGTTCATTGTTCCTTTAAGATACCGCAGCACCCTTTTTGCTGCCGTCCAGTGTGGGCTACCATATTCCTGGTTAAATTGACTGAGAAAACTTACAGCGAATGCTATATCTGGTCTAGTTGTAATTGCTAAATAAAGTAAAGAACCGGTTAGTTTTTGGTAATGTAATTTAGTTAAATTTTCTTTATCTATGTAATTGTTAGCATAAATCATTTTCTTTGATAATTTGTTATTTGTATCTAAAGGTGTGAGGACAGTATTTGCATCTTCCATGTTAAAACGTCTTAATAATGTAATTCCGTTGACACATTGTGATGTCTCCATTTTCTTTTTGATCGAATTCAATACCCAAAAAATAGTTCAGATTTCCCATGTCCTTCATTTTGAATTCGGATTTTAATTCATTTTTAAATAATTTGATTTCATCGGTACTATTTGGTCCTATAATTATATCGTCAACATATATTGCAACGATTACTATATTGGATCCTTTCTGCAACATATAAATACAAGGATCAGATATGAGGGGTTTCATTCCCATTTTTAATAGTTGTTAATTTAGCTTCATGTATCACTGCCTGCCGGATTGTTTTAAACCATATATGGCCTTATGTATACGAAAAACCTTATTTTTATTTATTTTTTCATTGGTTAGTTCGGAAAACATTTCAGGGATTTCCATAAACAATGTCTCATCTATGTTCCCATTTAAATAAGCTGCGACAACATCTAACTGGTGTAAAATAAGTCCCCATTTAGCAGCCAATGCTATTAAGAGACTAATGTAACACTGCCTAGCCACTGGAGCAAAGGTTTCTTTAAAATCTATGCCTGTTCGCTGACAGCAACGTTTTGCAACTAACCGCGCCTTCCTTCTGCAAATTTCACCTTTAGAGTCCGTTTTTGTTTGAAAATCCCATCGACAACCTATTATATTTTTCCCCGTTGGGAGATCTACAACAGTCCAGGTATTATTTGCCTTATGAGCCAAAAGTTCTTCATTCATAGCCTGCTTCCACTCCATAACGTTCGAATCTTTTAAAACGTCACTAACATTCTGGGGATCTAAAGTTAACATGCAAGTAGCGTCAATAAAAATATCCGAACCGTCTGAATCTTCACATGCATCCCTAGTGCTATCTATTTGCTTCCTTGCTCTCGTTCTCATTAATTTTGGTGGGGCTAACGCCCCATTTATAAGCTTAATACAAGCTTAACTTAAACTTAACTAAACTAAAAACCTAATTAAACTAAATTAACTTATAAGGAGGAAAGATGAAGTAAGAGCTGGGCTTTCAGACAAGGACTTGGAAGGTTGAACTCGAAAAGAGGAGAGATCGAATTGATTTTACTCAACATGCGGGTTAAAGGTTCATTGAGACCATAGGAAGTACGATGAGGAGGAAGGTAAAAAATACGTGATGATCTTAAGTTGCGTGGGTAAGTGTTAAACAAGATGAGATCAAAAAGTGAGTAACAGTCCGTGGCACCTGTAAGAATCCGATGAATGAAAATGATGTCAAACACATTCCTACGGACTTCAAGGGGGTGTAGATTTATAATTTTGAGTCGGTCAAGTTAGGGTGGAAGAGATGAGAAGTTATTAGGGTCATAAAGACTTCGGAGAGCAAAGAGCAGAAAACGACGTTGAACGCTCTCAATTCTAGAGATATGAACCGCGTGATAAGGGGCGTACCAGTACGTGGTTAATGGAAAAGGTTTGAAGATAATAAGATCTGAGGGGAGGCCTTTTACTTTTTCGAGAAAACGTAATTAGCTCACATTTGGCAATGTTAAGTTCGAGAAAATTCTTACTGCACCAATTTACAAATGAATTGAGGTCATTTTGAAGCAGGAGAGAATCACGACCAGAGGATATTACCTTGAAAATAAAGGGAGATAAGAATGATTGAATTATCTATTCAACATCATTAATGGCAAGGATAAATAAGAAAGGTCGAAGATGGCTCCCTATGGGTACCCCAGAGGTGGCCACAAAAGGAACTGAAAGAGCAGAACGAAAACAGACTCTGTATTGGCGGTTGTCAAGTAACGAGGATATCCATTTAAGAAGGTTAGGACTGAATCCAAAAAAGGAAAGCTTAAAAAGAATTAAACTGTGAGAGATTTTGTCGAAAGCCTTGCTGAAATCTGTAGAGATGACATCTACTTCGTAACCGTTTTCCATGGCAGAGAGTGAAAATGTAACGAACTCAACAATATTTGTTGTGGTAGATCTTCCCTTTCAAAAACCGTGTTGAGTATAGGATATTAGAAATTTGCATTGGAAAAAGAGTGAATCATACAGAATGCTTTCGAAGAGTTTGGGGATATGAGAAAGTTTGGCGATGGGCCGATAATTACAAACCTCGTTTTTATGAACTGGTGTGATAGTGGATATTTTCCATAAATCGGGGAAAGATCCGGTGGAAAGGGACAGGTGGAACAAGTTAGTAATAGGAAGGATAAAACTCGAGCAACATTTTTTAAGTAAAATTGCAGGTATACCATCGGGACAAGGAGTATACTCGTCTTTAAGTTCAAGGATGCCATTTAGGACTAATGAAGTATCCATATAATTCGTATTTAAGGGGCCAGTATTAAAATGAGGAAGGTAGGAAAAATAAGATTTTTCAGGATCTAAGGTTTTTGGTGCAAATGACTTTTTGAAGTAACTGGCGAAGAAATTGGCGATGGTAAATGGATTATTGGATGATTGGTTGTTGTAGAGGGAGGGAAACCATCATTTTTCTTTTTAAAGTTAATGAACTTATAAAACGATTTAGGATCCGTTATTAAATATGCTTGGGTGTTGGAAGCAAAGTCATTGTAGAGCGTTTCATATAGATTCCAAAATTTATAAAATTGATACTGTCTCCAAATAATTGCTACTCCGTAGCTGATTCTGATTATTTTGTTTTCTTTCAACTTGGTCGTTTCTACTCCTAGTTCCCTCTTTCTTCTCAATGTTTTGATTTTTACCTCTATCTAAATTTCTTTCAACTTCAGGTTTACTAGTGCATGCTGTTTTAATTTCAGTTTTCTTATCTAAATTTTCGTTATCTTTCAACTCTTTTTTATTTATTTCCAATTCAAAATTTCTATCATCTACCAATTTATTTTTAACTATTTGAGGTACAAAAAGTATTTCTGTTTCCTTTCCTTCTTCCAATTTATCTTTAACTATTTGAGGTTCAAAAAATTCTCTATTTCCTTACGTTTTAAGTTCAAATTGCATGCATCATTATTAACGGCTTTTAATAATTTTTCTAGTTTTGAGACACCATAACCTATAAGCTTTTGTATTTTTGCAGTACCCAACAAATGTATATGGCTTTGACTTTGCATCAAATTTCCTTCTATTTTAATTTTTTATAAAGGAATATGCTTTACTACCAAATACCTGAAAATGGTTCACGCCAGGAACTTTTCCTGTCCAATGCTTGTAGGGTACTTCTCTATTTAAACTGTTTGAGGAGCATCGGTTCCTTATATATTTTGCACAAGCGATGGCTTCAGCCCCAAAGGATTGAGGTAACTGCGACTGGAGTAGAAAAAATCGTCCTATTTCCACAAGTGTCCTGTTCATTCTTTTGGAGACACCATTCTATTGAGGCGTATAGTCCACAGTAAACTAATGCTTGATGCCTCCCTCCGAAATACATCCATTGAACTCCTTGCTGCAATATTAACCTCCATTATCTGACCACAAGGCTTTGATTCTTCGGCCTGTAAGATTTTCTGCATGAGTTTTGAAATCTTTAAAGCAGTGAAAACATCATTCTTATGTTTCAATAAAAAATATACTTCACACCATCTTGACGCATCATCTATGAAGGTAGCAAAGTAACTACATCCACCATTTGACTTTACCTTCATTGGCCCACAAATATAACTATGGACTAGCTCTTAAGTTTACTTATTTCTTGAGGCTGTTCCCTTTGGAAAGGGCTTTCTGCATAGTTTTGTTTCTATACAAATTTTACACTGTACCTCATCACGCTCTGGATTTCGAATCTTCATTCCAAAAACCGATTGATTTCGTTGCATGTCACACATGGTTTTCACATTCAAGTGGCCAAACTACTTGTGCCACTCCTTTAAATCACTGGTTCCGATCTGAGCACCTGAACTTACATTAGCCACATCCACGTTTTCATTTACATAATATAGTCCATTTTTTCTATGGGCTACCATAACAACACTATCATCGGAATTCTTTATTTGTGCACATTTTTTGTCGACTGTCACCGTAAAAGCCTTATCTGGCACAAATAATGTGTTCTCAAGCTTTATATGATTGCCTTGTGTTGTCGAAATTCTCACAGTACCTTGGCCTTGAATCTCCGTTGTTTTATTGTTCGCGAGTAATAATTTACGTGGCTCAGTGAGGTTCAGTTGAGAAAACCTATTTTTATCTCCACACATGTGTGACGTAGCACCACTGTCCAAGCACCAGCTATTGATTTTTGGGCACTTGTTTAAAACAAAAGCTTCGTCACTTACTTCTGATATCGAAAATGATTCCTCTGTCACCGCAGACTTATCTGGTGTGTTGATTCTTGACCCACAATTTGTTGCTTTATGACCATTACGGCCGCATCGGTAGCATTCGAAACGATAAGTGTGATTATTCTTACCTTCTGTTTTTTTGTTCTCTTCGAACGAATTTTTTGATACAAACTTTGATCTTTGCTTGAAGTTTTCGTACTGCTGCCGCTGTTTGATGAAAAATGCTCCACTTTGATCGCCATCCTTTCCTTTTCTTGCATCGTACTCCTCAGTGATTTTTACCTTTAGGGTTTCGGGGTTAGGCAGCTCATCTCGTGTTTCTATCGCAATTCTAAAATTTGCATAGGACTCTGGAAGGCTTTATAATAAAAGAATAGAAAATAATTCGCCATTAATGTGTAAATCCATATCTTCTAATTTATCCACAGCTGAATAAAACTTAGATAAATGAATACGAATGTCATCCCCTTCGCTCATTTTATTCAAAACGAGTTGTTTTAGAAGTGAAGCTTTCTTGACAGGTCCTCTGGATTCATACACTTTATGAAGTTTGGTCCAAATGTCATTCGAAGTTGCACAAACTCTTACATCCTTTAATTCAGATGAACTTATAGATAAGATTAGATCCGACTTCGCTTTTCTATCCTCCTTTTCCCAAGCTGGAACTGCTGCATCTTTGCCTGGCTTAGGTATGGCTCCACACACGTTGTCCCAAGTCTCATTCTTTACCAACAGTGCTTCCACATGGAGTTTCCAAGTATCGAATTTTTCTCGAGTGAGAGGCTCGATTTTTACCAAATGATGGTTTGCCACAGCTTAATTTTTTTTTCGTTTGCTTTACTAAAAAATATATTTAACTTAATGATGGCTAATATTGTTTAAGATTATATCTGGGCCCATAACCCTGTTAATAAAACGCTATCGGTTACAGTTTTAAAAGGAATAAAATATTTATTCATTTTGTATCTGCTTTGGATATATAATATATATACTTAGTTATAATTAAAATTGTAGTAAAATTTTACATAAAATTAAAGAGTGCATTCAGTTAATTAATTAATTTAATACAAAAGTAGTATAAGTTAAGTGTAGTAGTAGCAATTCAATAGATGGGTTTATATTTTTAATTGACTTTTTAAAAATTTGTTTGGCTTCCGAAACTCACCTCGCTATAGAACAAAGTCTTGATAATAAGTTCCCAAAATATTTATGTTATCACGCTCTGCACCCTGCTGACAAAGCTGAAGGAGGGTCAGCAATACTTATAAAAAAGTGTTTGAAAAAATATGAAGAACCAAAGTTTACTAATGAAAACATGCAAGTAACAACAACTACTATAGGTATAAAAAAGAAAGACTTTAAGATAGCAGCTATATACTGCCCTCTGAGGTGCTCTCCAACTGAAGAAGACTATATGGAACTCCTAAATTTGTTTGGACATAACTTTCCTGTTTGTGGCAACTTCATTGCTAAACCCAGCCACTGGGGTTCTAGGCTTATAACAACAAAAGCTAAACAGCTATACCAAGCAGGCCGCAAATACAACTGCGAATTTTATTCCTCTGGTTCACCAACATATTGGCTATCTGATACTAACAAAATACCAGACTTAATAGACTTTTTCGTCGTTAAAGGTATTAAACGAAATCATATTATAAGTTTCGAAGGTAATTAGAGCAATTGTATTTTTGATTGAAACAGAAATAATAGAAAAAAGTAATCCTATGCTCGTGAATAAGAGAACAAACTGGAACGAATTCAGAGATAAACTCTAAAGTTTTATAAACCTAAGATCTCCTATGCAAACAATTGAACAAATTGATCATGAAGTAGAACAAATTATTGCTGATGTGCAACAGGCTGCAGAAGAAAGTATTCCAACTATTTCGAACGTGGGAAAAAAAGAACTTAAATATCCTGTCGAAACAACGGAGCTGATATTGAAAAAAAGAAGAGCGCGAGGAACATGGCAAGTTACCAGATTTCCAGATAATAATGCAGTTTTTAACTATCTTAAAAATTAACTAAAAAAATAGAATCTGTGAGTTCAAAAATGATTCATTTAGTAAATTCTTGAAAAGTCTCACAGTGGATGCTTCTACCGAATACTCCTTATGTAAATCAGCGAAGCGCCTAAAAAGACCATAGACACAAGACCCGCCAGTAAAATCTGTAGATGGTAATTTTTTTTTTTTTATAATTAACGCGCGCACAAAGGATTATGTGTTTTCCTTTTAATGTAAAACACACTGCACGGGCATTACGAAGATAGGGAGGGGAGAGATAGGAGGTGGCGATTAACATTGGTTTTGAATGTTTGCAGATCAAAATGGCAAGGGAAAATCCCGCCGGGTAAACTATTCCAAATTCGTGTCGTTCGGCTAAAAAAAGAATCCCTATATTTTACGGTACGTCCGAAATTAGGCTCAAGAGTGAACTGATGAGCATTCCTTGCGAGACGAGTATTACGGGAGAAACTTTTAAGGGGAGGAATGCAACTGGCTACTTCGAGTGAACATTTTTTGTAAAAGAAACGATAAAATAAGGAAAGACATGAAACATTGCGTCGGTGTTCGAGTGGGGCAATTGTTTTAGCGGCAGTTCTATTACCTATCAATCTTAACGCTCGATTTTGTATTCTATCAAGCAGGTGAAGCGATGTTTGCGAAGCACCTGCCCAGAGGTGGGAGTTATACTCGAGTTTAGGGCGTATAAACGCTTTATAAATTGTAGCCAGATCAGATGGGGAAAAATACTTCTTACACCGATACAGAAAACCTAAGCACTTTGCAGCATTCTTAGCGATCTTAAATATATGGTCTTTCCAACGGAGGTCGTCGTTGACACACATACCGAGTATTGACAGCTTTTCGGTTTCTTCGATGTAAGTGCCATTCATGGACAATGGCATTGGGGGAATGTTTAGCTTTAACGACAGAAGACAGTATTGAGTTTTCGAAGCATTAAACTCCACACGATTTCTATTACCCCATTTGACAATGCTGTATAAATCAGAGTTTAATTAGCTTGACATATAGTACCGTTGCAATTGTACGTGCGAAGGCGAAGGACGTGAATTATTGAACGAATATGAAAAGCTGTGGGTAGAGTCGTCAGCAAAACAGTTAAGTGGATTAGAAGTAACAGACAGAAGATCATTTATAAAAATGAGGAAAAGAGTCGGAGACAGAACAGAGCCCTGGGGCACACTAGCATTTATTTTGTGCGAATAAGACTTGAATCCGTCCAATAAAACTTGTATTGAACGGTCCAGAAGATAGCTTCTAATCCAACGAACAAGTGTATCATCGATCCTAAAAGTACGCATTTTCGATAAAAGAGTTTCATGCCAAACTCTGTCAAATGCCTTGGAGATATCAAGAGCAATAATATTACTTTCACCAAAGCGATGTAAAGATTTGTTCCACTGTTCGGTGAGATATGCCATCAGATCACCAGTGGAACGGTTGCTGCGGAAGCCGTACTGACGGTCATGGAGAAGCTTTCGATCTTCGAGATATTCCTTAAGCTGACGGTTAATCAGTGTGTCCATGACCTTAGAAAGAAGGGATGTCAGTGCTATGGGTCGGTAGGAGGGATCGGAAACCCGAAACAAAAGGCTGATCTCTTCGCTAAACATCTCGTGAGAGTTTTCAAGCTTTTCCCAGAAAACACAGCTGCAAATCCCTTACATTTTGTTGATAGAATCAACGAATGTGAAATTCTTACTGTCACGCTCAAAGAAGAAAGAAGCATGTGTCAACGTAAATTGTCTTACAAAAAATCACCAGGGCCCTCATCTCCTAAGGTTGACGATATCGTCTGCGATATCGAGAACGATAAGCAAGCTTCATGTAACAATAAACATCCCCTATCGTATTAGCGATATCGACTGAACCATTTGATGTTTGCTTCATGTAACACTAAAAGTTGTCAAATACTATCGTCTCGACGATTGCAACTGCACGATAGTTATTTAGCAATCGTCGTCCCGTTTGTGTTCTTTATGTTGTATTTTGTATTTACTAAAAATACCTAAATATTATAAAAAAGAATGAGGAGGAAGAAGAGCACTAATAGATGCGTCCGATCTGTTATCTCTTCCAACGAAAATCTAAGTCAATATAAAAACCTATTTTTCTTCATTGTATTACAAATATTTTTAAATAATTACTTTTATCACTTCCGCTTTCTAAGGAAATCGATTTGTTTTTTTAATTTTCAAGAAGATTGTACTTAGATTTTAAAAAAACAAGTCGATTTTTACTGTTAATTTAGAATGTTCAGTGGCTCTCAAACTGTAACAACGAGAGCGATAGACGACACGAGAGCGATAGTGTTTCGTGAAGCAAACTATTGGCGATAGCGTTCATTGCTATCGCTTTGACGATTATCGTCCGAAAAGTAACATGATGAGAGCCCAGGGTACGATCTAATAACTGCTCCAATTTTGAAAGAAATGCCATCAATAGCCTTCAAAAAACTCCATTTTTTTAATAAACGCATTTCATTAACTAAGATATATGCCACATCATTGGAGAGTTGCCGAAGGCATTGTTATACCTTAACAAGGTAAACCACCAAGAGAAGTAACATCTTACAGACCAATATCGTTTACATCAATCATGGCAAAAGTTTTCGAAAAACTGCTCCTGAAAAGGCTTATCAAAATAATAGAAGAAGACTAATTCCGAGCTATCAGTTTTGATTTAGAAATAAACATTCTACGATAGACCCATTGCATCGAATTACGGATGTTGTGGAAAAAGCATTTGAAGAAAAATAAGTATGTTCGGCTCTATTCTTAGATGTTGCTCAAGCCGTTGACAAGTTTTGGCACTTGGGACTTGAGTGCAAACTGCATAAATGCCGGTGTACCACAAGGAAGTGTCCTAAGACCAACCCTGTATTTGTTATATACAAGGGACATTCCAGTGGACAACAACAACGCTATCGGGACCAACTTTGCTGATAATACTGCAATATTGATGCCAGATAAATCAGTTACAAAGGCTACACAAAAATTGCAAAATGCAGTCGATAAAGTTAATGATTGGACGCAAAAATGGCGTACCAAAATAAACTAAACAAAATCAACGCATATAAACCTTTTAGTGGGTTTGTCGCACCCTTTTCGATCTCCATAATTCTGTCTGAAGAAAGATTAACAAGTTTCGTTAAAAATAGAAAAACACTGCCACTCTGTTGAAAATATATACGATTCTGATTTATTCCTCTGCAAGAAAATGGCAGATAGTATCTTTCTTTAAGAATAGATTACAATAGTTATATTGGTTACAATAAGTATAGGTTACGATAAGAATAGTTTATAATTATGATTGTAGTAGATTATAATAATAATTGAAAATTACAATAGTGGGTTAAAACTTATTACACCTCTCCTCTTAGATAAACAAAATAATACAAACTAATATTATTATTATTTTTTTGTTTTCTTAAGTTTATTTTATTTACTACATACATCTCATCTCTTATCATTCATCTTAATTTTGTAAATAAATTAAACAAAGTTACAAGGAATATAATCAAATTAAAAAAAAATTTATTCGTATTTTGTTAGCAAATTCTTGTGTCCATGTTTTGTAAAAATATCTTTTATTAAAGCATCTACCTTAATTATAACAAATGTTTCTTTTTTAATTGGTTGTAATTTTCTTTCGTTTCGTTTTCTTTAAAATTAAAATGGTTATGAATTTTAGCATCCAAATATTCTTTTGTTTTGTATTTACTCTAATTCAACAATTCATTAGCTCTCTCATGAACGGTTTGTAATCTGAACAAGTTAGAGCTGTGTCAATCGTTATTTTTTAAAGATTCAATCGTTCATGATTCGGTCATTTCAAAGATTCGGTCTTTTCAATGAATAATTTTACCAATCAATCAAATATCTATACTCTTTCACTCGCTTCAATTTATACCCATACCGATCACTGAAATGTTATGTTGTGACTTGTGAATGTGATTGTGAATAAAACATTTTGCATGGTTTTCATATGTAATATGTATCTCTGCATTGGAATCTATCCGACACCAACATCGGCATGTGTCTTCCGTCAATAAATCATTAGGTTGAGTGTGTCTCTCTCTCTAGTCTCTCTCTGTGTAAAAAATTATTTAAATTTCAGTTCAGTTTCACTTTAGTTTTGTTCATTTATGCGCCGTAATCAGCGGACGAGCTAAACTGTGGTGAAGGTGTCGACCCCAAATGGACCCGAAGAAAGACAGAGACAACAACACATCATACTTTTTTAGCATGGCCAATGGCCCACCGTAAATTAAATTTTTATGAATAAAATAGAGGGGGCGTCAAGAATAAAATGCTAATCCCTAATTCCCCCAAATCTGCACAAAGGTCCACCGAAGTTTAGTTTCACGATTGTTAAGATTTGATTATTTTTCCTTAGCTTCTTTCCCCCAAAAAGTATTTCAAAAAAGCAGCAATAGAAAATATCATACTTTCTTCGACTTCCTTTCACAACGTTTAGCATTTAGGTTATTGTAACTGGGAGAATGCCCAGAGGATTTATTTCCAGCTCTTCGTTGAGTTTTTGTTCTTTTTGGTTTTATATTGATCTAGTATTAACTCGACCTTAAAATTCGTTAAGTTTTGGGACAGCTCCAACAACTTGGGGAATTCTTTGAATGTGTATGTATAAGAGAGAGTTTCGTTGGAATTCAACAACGGTGTTACATTCAGCAAACAAAGGCTTTATATAACCACCTAACCCGTGACCGAATCCCGCGAAAGCGGATTGGCTGTGTGTATGAATGTGTGCGTGAAAGCAAAGGTTGAAGTCATTGAATAAGAAGTACAGGAAGACGTGTTTTTGAAAATAAATGAAGCCTCTTTCTAAATAGTGTGAGTTATCACATACACACAAGTATTAGCACTGGGCGGAATGCAGAAGACTAAAAACTCTCGGGGCGCCAAATACAATATTATAAAGCGTGTAATAGAAATAAATAGTTACTATAAAATACATTGGGATTTGTTTTATTAATCAAACTTACCTGAAAAATACAAACAAGTGAAACAATTAACCTCTTTTTTTAATTTTAAAGATAGATTTGTTTTATTTAAATAATTTATCACAGTATTTTGTTCCTCATCTAATGGTATCAATTTTATAAGCAACATTTCCCTGAAACACATATTTCAAAAATACATTAGCACAGTAATTTTTGCAACGTCCTCTTATGTATTTGCTATAAGTGTGTCCATTTCTTTTTGATAAAAACACAAAATTAAATTAAATAAGTAAGCTCAGTGCCCCGTGGCTTAGTGGTTAGTGTGTCGGACTGCTAAGCGAAAGAGCCCGGGTTCAAATCCCGCTCATAGCCACCATTTTTTCTAGGGTACTGCCTCTTGCGAGGAATTGACAAAACCTCCAAGAGTAAAATTTGTCTCGAAAAAGTGCATCTCATGTAGCCGTTCGGACTCGGCGGTAAACTGTAGGTCCCTTCCATTCTTGCAGATTAACAACACACACACAGGAATGGTTGAGAGTATAAGTCACTAGGCCTTGGCTCCTTAAGGAGCTGTCGCGCCAATAAATTTATTTATTTAAGCTCACAAAATCGTCAGGCAAATACGGTATCACGTGGGCCGCGGGGGAAGTCTTGAATTCATCTTTATTCAATTCAAATATTTCCAACCGTTTTTTCTCCTCCACTCAGCTTTCAGAAATCTGAATATTTTCCCGAAGTCATTTTTGCTCATCAACATAAGCTGCACAAAAACGTCACTGGATCTAGATATAATACAGATAAGTTGGTAGGTACTAACATGTTGACAAATTGACAAATACTTAAAAAAACATTTTGATAAATATTCACGAGTCACAAAAAATGTAACAATTGCTTAAAAAAAAATTACCAACATAACTTCATACTACATGTGCTCAAAGTATTAAAGCGCCTCACAAAAAAATAATGAAAACGAATGCGTCCCTGACTTCAACTATGTCGTTTGACAGATAGAAAGTGAATCTTATCCATTGAAGTTGTGCATTTTTATTTTCAACAAATAAATTGTTTTCATTGCTTATTACCACACAAAATCTGCTCTAAATTGTTGTACAATATTTAAAATATGTTCAAAACACCTCTTTACCTTGATTTACGTTCTAAATAAAACAATACTTACTTGTGAAAAAAATGTCTTCATTTCTCTTAAAAAACTGCGTGTTTACGTTTTTTTTTTTAAATGAAGGTCATATTGATTTTTGTTTTCCTGTTAAGATACTAGAAAATACTAATTGATGCACCTAATTTTACAAAGTTATACAGTTTAATATGTGCGCAAAACAAAATTATCCAAATTCGAATGACTTTTTTTTAATTTACCGCCTTCCCAAAATGACAGGAAGAGCTGGAATTTACTACTACATGTATAACTGATTAGCTTCACTTACGTACACTTTATATATGTATACAACACGTCTTCCTGTTCTTATTCAATGGTTGAAGTAGAGATAGGCTTCGCTGGTAAAACTAATTTTTCATTTAGCAGCAAAGCGATCGGAAAAAGAAAAGGAAAGAACAACAATTTAAGAATAGATTAGACAATTTGAAAGATTTAAAAATTAAATAGTTTGAAAAGAGTAAATTTTTGTGTGTCAGGTGGAAGGAAGTGGAAATAAAAGAAGTTGAAAAAAGGTAAGGAAGGGACAACAAAAAATATTTGGAGAGGAAGGAAGATAGGAGAGAAAAAAAACTTGAAGAGAAAAAAAAAAAGATAAGTAGAGGGTTTAAAATCTTATTTGTGCTTTTGTTTAAGTTGTTTCGGTTGGCCTTTACATTATTTGGTTTTTATTATTTTTGAAATTGTAGAAATTTTGACCCCTATAATAATTGTTTTTTTTTTTTTTTTAATTTCAATTTGAACCTTAATATCCACAATATACCTACTCTTTTGTTATTTAACCATTGAAAAAATTCATGGTTTTTATCCAGGCTTCGCCTCGGTTTGCCAGATCTTCGTATTTATATTCCAATAAATATTCAAATTCCCCATTCGGGAAATAAACACCTTTTTTATTTCACCTTTTTTTAGCTCATATTTTTTCTTGGAATTTTTTTTTCATATAAAAACAAATTTCCTGGCGCCCACTTTCTGCGTTAGCAACACCCTCTGCTTACTCAGATCATTTTCCCTAACTCTTTTTTATATTTCATATATAATTAATTCTCGGATTAATAAATTGAAGTTTTCAAGTTCGTCGTATCCAACCCTCAGCTGACTAGCCGGTGAGCTGCATATATCTTGCAGCTGTTGCTATTGTTGTCATTGCTTTCATTCGAACTTATCTCTCGCGGCGTAGCATTGTTTTGGTTTTTTTTTTCATTCTGTTTAATTATTTCACTTTTTTGGATTCGAAATATCCACAGTTCGCGGTTTATAAGTTCGTTGTCATCATAAAATTAAAGAAAAATTAATATTTGCGTTAAAATAATTGCAACAATTTGGCGCCCAAGATGTGTTTAGTATATTTGTGTTCAGTAAAGTGTTCGTTTTGTGTTGTTTTTATCTTCCTATTTAAAAAGGACATTTATTTTCTATTTTCTATATTCCTAGGTAAAAGATGCAGTAAAATTTAAGGAATTCTCAACGTTGAAAAATCCTATAAAAAGGTGCAACAAATGTTGGTCTGTTTTACACAGAACCAACCAATTATTTATTTTTTTCATAGTTCTTTATATTTATTTCATTCTTTCTTTAATATTATTTTATTATAATTATTTATTATTATTTCTTATCAGTATTTAATCTTATCACCACATATTGCAAGTGGTTTGTTGTTATTTTATAAGTTTCGGTAAATTGATTAATTAATTGCACACGGAAAGTGTGCACCTTTTGTTTTTCTTGTTTTTTTCTCTAAGTGGTTTGCATGCCACAGTAATTTTGAGGCTAAAGGGCCTGCAGGTCGTCGCCGCTTGCGCATAATTTAGTTTTTTTTTATCGATTTCTAATTTTGATTTTTATTTTATATTTTCATTTTATGTTATTGATTTTGACTTTATTTCAATTTTTTGTGTATATTCATCTTTTTGATTTATTTGTTATTTATTTGGTGTTTATTTGTTTTTTTTTTTATATTTTGAAATTTCCTTTTGATTTCAATATTTTTTTATTTGGTGTTGTTTTTATTTTTTCAAATTGAGATTCTTTTTTATTTTTTTTTGTTTTGATTTCGATTTTGGTTTTAATTTTTGGATTTTTATTTTTATCGGTGTTTGGTATTTTTGGGTATTGAGTTTTTATTTTATTTAGATTTTTGTTTCTGTTTATTTTCATTGTTTGAAATCGAGGGTTTGTTTATTTAGGAAATTTGGATTTAGTTGAATTTGTTTGAGTTTTGTGTAACATATTTTCTTTTTGATTATATTGTCGTTAAAGATTGAGTTAATAAACATTTCAGTTTGAGGTTTCTTTTATTTGAAATCTTAGTTTTTTTTTATATTCTTTTGGAAAATATACCAAGAGTATATATATATATAAGAGTAATTGAAAGTTTTGGCTAAGGTGGAGGTGGGGATAGTTAGGATGGATAGGTCGCAGCCTGAGGTAGGTGAGGAAGAAAAATTAAAGTTGGGGTTGAAAAATAAATTAATCATGGCATTGTTGGACCGAAGAAGTTATAGATATTGAAGAATTGGGAGCGGATAAGGAAGAGGAAAACCATCAACCAACTGCTGGTATGAGTGCTTCAGCGGCAGGAACAGTCCCAAGAACATTAGGAATTGCGACATTAAGGGAAACTGTAACACCAACAGTAACAACAATACAACGATTTGTAACAGCTTCAGCAACAACACCAACAGTTTCATTAGAAACCGGGGTTAGCGATACGGAAGAAATTCTTAAAAGGGAAACCGTTGTTGATAGGGAAAATAAAAGTAGTCAAAGAGTTTTTGTTAGTGAAAGGTTCAAAAATATATCGAAGTGGGACGTTAAGTTCACAGGAGAGCGTTGTGGACCATCAGTAAATGCATTTCTGGAGAGGGTTGAGGAGATTTGTCAGGCTCGTGGAGTGACTGAAGCAAATCTTTTTAGGTCGGCTGCAAATCTTTTTGTAAGTAAAGCACTTTTATGGTTTAGAGCAGTAAGGGTGTTGATCGGTTCGTGGCAAGAATTAGTCAGCGACTTGTAGTTGGAGTTTTTAACTCCAAACTATGACGACTGGTTGACTGACGAGATTAGGCGTCGTACAGTGTCAAACTCCCTCGAGTTTCGGTTGTTGAGGAGAGCAACCAAGCTCAGGTCGGTTCAAGGTTTAGGTGTTTTAATTGCAATGGTGAAGGGCTCCTTGCAAATAGGTGTTCCGCTCCTTGGCGTTGTTTTGGCTGTAGAAGACAGGGAGTTACTCGAAGTATTTGCCCAGTCTGCTCGGGAAACGGCAGACGCACTCTCGGGTCAGTAGGACGGGAGCGCCGTTAAATACGTTGAGGTTGCCTACTGGTAACCAGTCGGCAGGATTTAATTTGAGTTTTGCGCTTAAGCACATAGGCAGGGATAGGAGGCCATTTATGGGTGTCAGTATTTCTGGGATTAGGTTAGCAGGACTTTAAGATTCGGGAGCTTCTCGCAACGATAATATGTAGGGATGGATGGAACATTTTAAAAGATTTGAGGATAAAGTTAGGAAAGAGCAAAGTAGATAAGGTTTAGTGCCCCGTGGCTTATTGGTTAGTGTGTCTGACTGCTAAGCGAATGAGCCTGGGTTCAAATCCAGCACAAAGCCACCTTTTTTTCTGTGGTAATATTTTTTGGAGGAACTGACAAAACCTCCAAAAGTAAAATTTGTCTCGCAAAAGTGCATCTCATGTAGCCGTTTCTGGGCTCTAGCGGGGATAGTTCAACCCAAAGCTCATTGAATTCGATTTACAATTCTGAGCATCTAACTAAGGTAGGAGAGGTAGAAAAGCAAAAGTTAGATTATTTTTTAGATAGAATGTTTAAGGATATGCCTGAAAACTTAGGGTGTACCCAAGAAGTGGAGCACAAGATAAGGACTACAGCTGTGCCGATTAAACAGAGATACTATCCAGTCTCTGCGGCTATACAGGGTTTTATAGATAAAGCGTTAGAAGAAATGTTAGCAGCGGGACTTGTAGAAAAACCTGACAGTCTATGGGCTTCACCCATTGTCATCATGATTAAGAAGAAGGATGGTACGTATTGGTTTTGTGTAGATTTTAGGAAGTTGAATGCTGTCACAGATAGGGACGCATACCCCCTCTCCTATATATCAGCTATCCTGGATAAGCTGAATAATGATAAATTCTTGTCTTCTTTGGACAACAAGTCAGCCTAGTGGCAGATTCCGATGGAAAAAGAGTCGGGTTGCACAATGTCTCCGCAATGTGGCAAAGATTTAAAGATTTATAGATTATCATCACAGATAATAAAGTAGGGTAGGGTAGTTTGTAGGCCTTCTCTGAAGTTTTTAGGCTATAAAAATATATTGTTTCAACAACAACTATTGCTAGTTGTTTGTTGTTGTTTTTTTGGTGGAGTTTTGTTGAATAAAATTCAATTCAAAGGTTTAGTGTCCTTTACTCCAATATGTGCGTTTCGCCCAAGCATGAACGGTGGGCTCATCAGTTAGACCGTTCATGCTCTTCTAAGACGCACAAAATAGGTCGATGTTTACCGAACTTTGGTTAAAGTTGGGCACCTAAATTTGGTTGTTTTGTTCGTGGACCAGCAAATTCAATAACAATATATTGTGACAACAACAACTATTGCTAGTTGTTTGTGTTGTTTTTTTTGTGGAGTTTTGTTGAATAAAATTCAATTCAAAGGTTTAGTGTCCTTTACTCCAATATGTGCGTTTCGCCCAAGCATGAACGGTGGGCTCATCAGTTAGACCGTTCATGCTCTTCTAAGACGCACAAAAAAGGTCTATGTTTACCGACTCTTAATAAAACACATTGCAATAATCAAAGGTGAATTATAATCATTTAGGGAACTTTGGTTAAAGTTGGGCACCTAAATTTGGTTGTTTTGCTCGTGGACTAACAAATTCAATAAAAATATATTGTAACAACAACAACTATTGCTAGTTGTTTGTTGTTGTTTTTTTTGTGAAGTTTTGTTGAATAAAATTCAATTCAAAGGTTTAGTGTCCTTTACTCCAATATGTGCGTTTCGCCCAAGCATGAACGGTGGGCTCATCAGTTAGACCGTTCATGCTCTTCTAAGACGCACAAAAAAGGTCGATGTTTACCGACTCTTAATAAAACCCATTGCAATAAGCAAAGGTGAATTATAATCATTTAGGGAACTTTGGTTAAAGTTGGGCACCTAAATTTGGTTGTTTTGCTCGTGGACCAGCAAATTCAATAAAAATATATTGTAACAACAACAACCATTGCTAGTTGTTTGTTGTTGTTTTTTTGTGGAGTTTTTTTGAATAAAATTCAATTCAAAGGTTTAGTGTCCTTTACTCCAATATGTGCGTTTCGCCCAAGCATGAACGGTGGGCTCATCAGTTAGACCGTTCATGCTCTTCTAAGACGCACAAAATGGTCGATTTTTACTTACTTACTTACTTAGGTGGCGCTACAGTTCGGGACGAACCTGGGCCTCAGCCAACATGCCTCTCCAGCCAGCTCGGTCTTTGGCTAGCTGCCTCCAGTTTTGCACTCAAAGTTGGTTGAGGTCGTCCTCCACTTTAGCGCGCCACCTAAGGCGAGTTCTTCCTTGACTGCGTCTACCCTCTGGGATGGAATCGAAGATCCTGCGAGCTGGAGCATTGTTATCCATTCGCTCTACATGACCTAGCCATCTTAAACGTGATATGCGTATTTTTCTGACCAGGTCAATGTCGCTCGTATAGTTCTTGGTTGAACCTTCTCCTTCAAAGCCCGTTAATGCAGATAGGGCCAAAAATCCTCCGAAGAATCTTACGCTCGAAACGACTTAGGATATCTTCATTCGCTTTAGATAGAGTCCATGCCTCGGTGCCATAGAGCAAGACTGGGATGATTAGGGTCTTATACAGAGTCTCCTTTGTCTTTCGAGAGAGGGCTTTGCTACTCAATTGCCTTCCTAGCCCATAGAAACAGCGATTGGCAAGAGTAATTCTTCGCTTTATTTCTGAAGAGACGTTGTTGTCAGATGTTACAGTGGATCCCAGGTACACAAAGTCCCTAACTACCTCAAAGTTGTACCTGTCTATTGTGATGTTTTGTCCAATCTACCGGTGTTGTGTGTCCCTTTTTGTGGACAGCAGGTACTTCGTTTTGGCCTCATTGACTGCTAGTCCCATCTTAGCCGCTTCAGCTTCAATGCTAGTAAACGGTCCAGTGACAGCTCGCCGAGTTCTGCCAATGATGTCTGTGTCATCAGCGTATGCTAGCAATTGCACAGACTTGAACAAAATTGTCCCACTACAATTGACTTTCGAGTTTCTTATAATTTTTTCAAGTATTAAGTTGAAGAAATCGCACGATAGCGCATCACCTTGTCGGAATCCTTTTTCGACGTCAAAAGCTTCTGTGAGGTCAGTACCAACCTTTACAGAGCAGCGAGAGTTCTCCATCGTCATCCTGCACAGTCTTACGGGTTTTGTGGGGATGCCAAAAACCTGACATAGCTCTGTATAGCTCGTCTCTATAAATGCTATCGTACGCGGCCTTAAAATCGATAAAGAGCTGGTGTGTATCGATTTGGAATTCTTGGGTAGTTTCCAGGATCTGCCGTAGCGTGAACATTTGATCGATTGTGGACTTTCCTTGTCTGAAACCACACTGATAGGGGCCAATCAGGTTGCTGACGAAAGGTTTGTGTATGCACTGCACCAGGTTATCTCCGGCTGCTTAAAAAAGTTCGGCGGGTAGTTCGTCGGGTCCAGCAGCTTTGTTGTTTTTTAGTTTAGATATTGCTATCCTCACTTCATTTTGTCAGGTGGACGGAAATTTTTCATCACCATTTAACAGTCTGCAGAAATGTACCTCCCATGTACTCAGCACCGATTGTGACTCTACTACGAGGTTTCCATTCCTATCTCTAGAGGCTTCTGTGCGGGTTTTTTTCCTTGGCACGTTCTTTTTACCTGTTGGTAAAATTTTCGCACGTTGTTCCTTGAGTAGCATCTCTCAATATCTTCGATCGCGCGCTTCCCATGCTCTCTCTTTTTCTTTTGGAGAAGCCGGTGTTCTTCCCGTCTTTTCTGCTCATATAGCTCGCGAGCAGCTCTCTTCTTTCTTACAGCGCCGCTTTATATGCCTCCTGTTTGGCTGCATGGGCCTGCCTGCTTTCGTCATCGAACCAGAGGTTTCGTGGTGGTGGTCTGGTGAAACCTAGCACATCAGTTGCGGCATCTCTGATGGCTTGTTGGCAGTGTTGCCACTGGTCTTCGGCACTTGATGCTGGCGATACTGGATTTCTTGAGAGGTTACGGGATATTCGATCGGCATAGGTTCTGGCGGTTTCTTGCGATTGCAGCTTTCCGACGTCATACTTCCTCACAGTGATACTCCGTTGTTGTGGAGTTCGGGTTATTCGCATTCTTACCTTTGCTGCAACAAGGTTGTGATCCGAGTCGTTGTTAGCTGCTCGGAAGGTGCGAACATCCAAGATACTGGAGGCGTGTCTTGCATCGATCGCAACGTGATCAATCTGATTGACGGTTCTTTGATCTGGGTGTCGCCAAGTCCCTTTGTGTATATCGAGATGAGGAAATCGTGTGCTTGCAATGGTGACGTTATGTGCCGCTGCAAAGTCAATTAGCCTAAGTACGTTTTCAGACGTTGTGCCGTGTATGCTATGTTTTCCGACAGTGCTACCAAAGATTTCCTCTTTACCTATTTTGGCATTAAAATCGCCTAGTACGATCTTAACGTCGTATTTAGGACATTGCTCATATGTTTTGTCGAGGAGCTCATAGAAGTCATCCTTGGTGGCGTCATCTTTGTCCTCTGTGGGGGCATGAGCGCATATTAGGCTATTGTTGGCGAATTTAGCCTTGATACGGATTGTCACAAGTCACTCACTTACGTGTCGAAAGCCCAAGACTTCTTGCCTAAGTCTACCGCTTATGACGAATCCGCGCCCAAATAAACGCTGTGGTCTTCTTGCACAATCGCCGTAGTACACGTCACAGTTTTTCATTTTCCTTTTGCCCAGCCCATTCCATCGCACTTCCTGGATGGCAGTAATTCCTGCTCTGTAGCAGTCTAGGGCCTCCGCTATTTGTTTGGATGCACGTGATCTGTTAAGAGTTCTAACATTCCACGTGCAGATCCGAAGGTCGTTGTCCTTGATTCGTTTTTCCGGGTCGTCAACAGTAAATCCGTCCTTTTCCGAGGCTATAGGTCGCTTCGCCAATTTTTCTTTTTTCCGTGGCAGGGTTGTTAACCCCACGCACAACCCCCATGGAGGGCCAGGTCCTTTGTTAGATTCCTTGGACAAAACGAACCGGAGAATCCGGAGTCAGTAACCCACTTCGGGGATATGAGCGCTGCCGTTGGCCCATTAAGGGTTCATCCGCCACCATCTCTATTCCAATTCCCTGACTTGCATTGAATTGTCCCAATGACCTTATCTCCAAATACGTCGCAGTAGCTCATTAGGGCGTCTGTTTCGTTGCCTGTTGACGCCACCGTCCAATTGGTTGGGCTCATCCGCCGGACGTCCTCTTTCTGAGGGGCTCGTGCAAGACTTCTGCGAATCGATCAGAACAGTCATTAAAGCAGAGCATTATAGTGTTGCCATTTTTAAGGTGTTCAACACAAGAGCTTATAAGTTTAGCAGGAATGTCCGGAGGGACAGACCAGTACCCGGTGGTAACCGCGGGGAGGTAAAATAAGCACAATTGATGTGTACGATATAGTTGCAGCGACTGTGCATCACCAGTTTGATGCCTTTCAGTGCCTACCCTATTCATACAGCACCCAAATAAAATTCAATTCAAAGGTTTAGTGTCCTTTACTCCAATATGTGCGTTTCGCCCAAACATGAACGGTGGGCTCATCAGTTAAACCGTTCATGCTCTTCTAAGACGCACAAAAAAGGTCGATGTTTACCGACTCTTAATAAAACCCATTGCAATAAGCATGCTTGGGCGAAACGCACATATTGGAGTAAAGGACACTAAACCTTTGATTGAATTTTATTCAACAAAACTCCTTAAAAAAAACAACAAAAAACAACTAGCAATCGTTGTTGTAGTTACAATATATTTTTATTTAATTTGCTGGTCCACGAGCAAAACAACCAAATTTAGGTGCCCAACTTTAACCAAGGTTCCCTAAATGATTATAATTCACCTTTGTTTATTACAATGGGTTTTATTAAGAGTCGGTAAACATCGACCTTTTTTGTGCGTCTAAGAAGAGCATGAACGGTCTAACTCATGAGCCCACCGTTCATGCTTGGGCGAAACGCACATATTGGAGTAAGGGACACTAAACCTTTGAATTGAATTTTATTCAACAAAACTCCACAAACAAAACAACAACAAACAACTAGCAATAGTTGTTGTTGTTACAATATATTTTTATTGAATTTGCTGGTCCACGAGCAAAACAACCAAATTTAGGTTCCCAACTTTAACCAGAGTTCCCTAAATGATTTTAATTCACCTTTTCTTATTGCAATGGGTTTTATTAAGAGTCGGTAAACATCGACCTTTTTTGTGCGTCTTAGAAGAGCATGAACGGTCTAACTGATGAGCCCACCGTTAATGCTTGGGCGAAACGCACATATTGGAGTAAAGGACACTAAACCTTTGAATAGATTTTTATTCAAAAAAACTCCAACAAATAGCAATAGTTGTTGTTGTTACAATATATTTTTATTGAATTTGCTGGTCCACGAGCAAAACAACCAAATTTAGGTGCCCAACTTTAACCAAAGTTCCCTAAATGATTATAATTCACCTTTGCTTATTGCAATGGGTTTTATTAAGAGTCGGTAAACATCGACCTTTTTTGTGCGTCTTAGAAGAGAATGAACGGTCTAACTGATGAGCCCACTGTTCATGCTTGGGTGAAACGCACATATTGTAAACATCGACTTTTTTTGTGCGTCTTAGAAGAGGATGAACGGTCTAACTGATGAGCCGACCGTTCATGCTTGGGCGAAACGCACATATTGGAGTAAAGGACACTAAACCTTTAAATTGAATTTTATTCAACAAAACTCCACAACAAAAACAACAATATATTTTTATTGAATTTGCTGGCCCACGAGCAAAACAACCAATTTTAGGTTCCCAACTTTAACCAAAGTTCCCTTAATGATTATAATTCACCTTTGCTTATTGCAATGGGTTTTATTAAGAGTCGGTAAACATCGACCATTTTTGTGCGTCTTAGAAGAGCATGAACGGTCTAACTGATGAGCCCACCGTTAATGCTTGGGCGAAACGCACATATTGGAGTAAAGGACACTAAACCTTTGAATTGAATTTTATTCAACAAAACTCCACAAAAAAAACAACAACAAACAACTCGCAATAGTTGTTGTTGTTACAATATATTTTTATTGAATTTGCTGGCCAACGAGCAAAACAACCAAATTTAGGTGCCCAACTTTAACCAAAGTTCCCTAAATGATTATAAATCACCTTTGCTTATTGCAATGGGTTTTATTAGGAGTCGGTAAACATCGACCTTTTTTGTGCGTCTTAGAAGAGCATGAACGGTCTAACTGATGAGCCCACCGTTAATGCTTGGGCGAAACGCACATATTGGAGTAAAGGACAATAAACATTTGAATTGAATTTTATTCAACAAAACTCCACAAAAAAAAAACAACAACAAACAACTAGCAATAGTTGTTGTTGTTACAATATATTTTTATTGAATTTGCTGGTCCACGAGCAAAACAACCAAATTTAGGTGCCCAACTTTAACCAAAGTTCCCTAAATGATTATAATTCACCTTTGCTTATTGCAATGGCTTTTATTAAGAGTCGGTAAACATCGACCTTTTTTGTGGGTCTTAGAAGAGCATGACCGGTCTAACTGATGAGCCCACCATTCATGCTTGGGCGAAACGCACATATTGGAGTCAAGGACACTAAACCTTTGAATTGAACTTTATTCAACAAAACTCCACAAAAAAAACAACAACAAACAACTAGCAATAGTTGTTGTTGTAACAATATATTTTTATTGAATTTGCTGGTCCACGAACAAAACAACCAAATTTAATTGCCCAACTTTAACCAAAGTTCCCTAAATGATTATAATTCACCTTTGCTTATTGCAATGGGTTTTATTAAGAGTCGGTAAACATCGACCTTTTTTGTGCGTCTTAGAAGAGCATGAACGGTCTAACTGATGAGCCCACCGTTCATGCTTGGGCGAAACGCACATATTGGAGTAAAGGACACTAAACCTTTGAATTGAATTTTATTCAACAAAACTCCACAAAAAAAACAACAACAAACAACTAGCAATAGTTGTTGTTGTTACAATATATTTTTATTGTATTTGCTGGTCCACGAGCAAAACAACCAAATTTAGGTGCCCAACTTTAACCAAAGTTTCCTAAATGATTATAATTCACCTTTGCTTATTGCAATGGGTTTTAGTAAGAGTCGGTAAACATCGACCATTTTTGTGCGTCTTAGAAGAGCATGAACGGTCTAACTGATGAGCCCACCGTTCATGCTTGGGCGAAACGCACATATTGGAGTAAAGGACACTAAACCTTTGAATTGAATTTTATTCAACAAAACTCCACAAAAAAAACAACAACAAACAACTAGCAATAGTTGTTGTTGTTACAATATATTTTTATTGAATTTGCTGGCCAACGAGCAAAACAACCAAATTTAGGTTCCCAACTTTAACCAAAGTTCCCTAAATGATTATAATTCAGCTTTGCTTATTGCAATGGGTTTTATTAAGAGTCGGTAAACATCGACCTTTTTTGTGCGTCTTAGAAGAGCATGAACGGTCTAACTGATGAGCCCACCGTTCATGCTTGGGCGAAACGCACATATTGGAGTAAAGGACACTAAACATTTGAATTGAATTTTATTCAACAAAACTCCACAAAAAAAAAACAACAACAAACAACTAGCAATACTTGTTGTTGTTACAATATATTTTTATTGAATTTGCTGGTCCACGAGCAAAACAACCAAATTTAGGTGCCCAACTTTAACCAAAGTTCCCTAAATGATTATAATTCACCTTTGCTTATTGCAATGGGTTTTATTGAGAGTCGGTAAACATCGACCTTGTTTGTGCGTCTTAGAAGAGCATGAATGGTCTAACTGATGAGCCCACCGTTCATGCTTGGGCGAAACGCACATATTGGAGTAAAGGAAACTAAACCTTTGAATTAAATTTTATTCAACAAAACTCCACAAAAAAAACAACAACAAACAACATTTGAGTGTCGATCTTAAGCTCATAGAGGCCGGACGTTAGGTTGAGGATCGCGCATAAATAATTACACAAAAGCCAAAAAAAAAAAATTATTGCGCATTGTTATCGCGAGTGATAAAAAAATAATATTACACACTCGTTTGAGAATTGGCAAAAACCCCCCGCGTGTGCTGTAAAGAAAAAAACAATATCCACTCGTGTCGTTGGAAGACGATAAGATGCCCATTCGCGCTGTGGAAGAAAAAAAAAAAAAAAAGAATAATACACACTTGCATAACATATCAAATTATCCTCCTATCTGTCCCAACCCTTTGTGCTTAGCTTAACTGCCTCTTTCTTATCTACTGTAGGCATCGTATGCTTGCGGTAAATGGATAAGGGCATCTGAGTTTGTCCTATTGTGCTGAATGTTTAAATTGATTTTTTGTATGCAAGCTGTCTTATGGGCATAACCCCTAAGACAGTTTGTTTATTACAGAGATTAATTTGGATTTTCACTGCATGGTTCGACTTAGTCAGAATTGTGTTTTGTGTGTAAGTATTTTGAAATGGTAAGTGATTTTTGTGTCGTGTATTCCAATGTTCGTGGTATAAGAAAGAATTTCTTTCACCTGTACGTCTACTCTGTTCAATACAGGCCAGCTGTTTTGGCATTAAGTGAAACCCAGGTTGGAGTAAATACTGATTTATCAGAGTTTGCTCTACATGGGTATAGCTTGGTGCCAATACTCTTTTCCCATCATGGTCTCGTGGTCTATGTTAGGAATGATATTGCTTGCCAGAGCCTTCCCCAATATGGGCAATGTTCCAACACGGACTTTAACTTCTTGTTGCTCAAATTCACTGTCCGCAAGCATGTCATTCATTATTGTTTTATTTACAGGAGTCCAAATCTCGACAGCAATTCCACTTGTAACGAGTTTGATGCGCTGTCTGATTCCATCTCGAAAATTGTTTCCCTTTGTCCTCGCACTGAAATCGTTATTACGGGCGATTTCAATGTACACAATTCCAATTGGCTCCGCTATTCTGGTCAGACAACACCCGAAGGAAGGTATGTCGAGCTCTTTGCCGGGTTACATCACCTTACCCAACTGATCGATGTGCCAACGCGTGTACCGGATGTTGCTGGGCAAGCCGCCCATACTCTTGACTTGTTTCTTACTTCTCACCCTGATAAATATACCATTAGTGTAACTTCTCCATTTGGCACTTCAGACCATTGTGTTATTTCAGCTAATTTCTCATCCTCCACCCATCCAGTTAAAGAAAACCTTCCCACCAGGACCGTTTGGCAATACGAGAAAGCCAACTGGGAAGGCCTGAATATTTTTTTCCGAAACTTTAACTGGTCACTATGCTTCCTCGATAGTGACATTGATGCCAGTGCTGAAATGATCACAAATGTGATTCTTCTAGGGATGCGTGCTTTTATTCCTAACAGAGTAAAAAGCATCAAACCTAAAGAAAAGTCTTGGTTTAATTCTGAGTGTAAAGAAGCTATCAGGCTCAAAGAAGTAAGTTTCCGTTCTTACAAAGCCAACCCTACAGAGGAAAATCGGAAAAAGCACAAACAAGCAAGAAACTCATGCAACTCCGTTATTGAAAGAACCAAATTTTTGCATGACCAAAAATTACGGCTAAAAATTCTGCAGTGTCCCAAAGGCAGTACAAATTTTTGGTCATTTGTAAAATATATTAAAAACTCCTCAACATCTTCGGTTCCAACGCTCATCGACAGTAACAAACCAATTGTTTACTCTTCAGAGAAGGCAAACTTGCTCGCCGCCCATTTCGCTGCTAGCTCCACGCTGCCGCATAGCAACGTTGCCCCTCCTGTACTTGAGAATGTAAATTTTTCCATGGGACAGATTTTTTTCCGCACTCGTACAGTAGCAAGAGTTCTCAAAGATCTCGATATACACAAATCCGCTGGCCCGGATGGTATACCCCCGATTCTTCTGAAGAGGTGTTCTTCCACACTGGCAAAGCCACTGCGTAAGCTTTTCCATCGCTCCTACTCTTCTGGAATCTTTCCTAGAAGATGGAAAACAGCATTTGTCCAGCCTGTCCCTAAGAAAGGTGACCCATCCTCCCCCTCCTCCTACCGACCGATAGCACTGACATCCCTTCTTTCGAAGGTCATGGAAACACTGATTAACCGTCAGCTTAAGGAATATGTCGAAGATCGTAAGCTTCTCCATGACCGTCAGTATGGCTTCCGCAGCAACCGTTCCACTGGTGATCTGATGGCATATCTCACCGAAAAGTGGAACAAATCTTTACATCGCTTTGGTGAAAGTAAGATTATTGCTCTTGATATCTCCAAGGCATTTGATAAAGTTTGGCATGAAGCTCTCTTATCGAAAATGCGTGCTTTTGGGATCGATAATACTCTTGTTCGTTGGATTAGAAGCTATCTTCTGGACCGTTCAATACAAGTTGTATTGGACGGATTCAAGTCTGATTCCCATAAAATAAATGCTGGTGTGCCCCAGGGCTCTGTTCTATCTCCGACTCTTTTCCTCATTTTTATAAATGATCTTCTGTCTGTTACTTCTAATCCACTTAACTGTTTTGCTGACGACTCTACCCTCAGCTTTTCATATTCGTTCGATAATTCACGTCCTTCGCCTTCGGACGTACAATTGCAACGGTGCCGTATGTCAAGCTCATTAAACTCTGATTTATACAGCATTGTCAAATGGGGTAATAGAAATCGTGTGGAGTTTAATGCTTCGAAAACTCAATGCTGTCTTCTGTCGTTAAAGCTTAACATTCCCCCAATGCCATTGTCCATGAATGGCACTTACATCGAAGAAACCGAAAAGCTCTCAGTACTCGGTATGTGTGTCAACGACGACCTCCGTTGGAACGACCATATATTTGAAATCGCTAAGAATGCTGCTAAGCGCTTAGGTTTTCTGTATCGGTGTAAGAAGTATTTTTCCCCATCTGATCTGGCTACAATTTATAAAGCGTTTATACGCCCTAAACTCGAGTATAACTCCCACCTGTGGGCAGGTGCTTCACAAACATCGCTTCACCTGCTTGATAGAATACAAAATCGAGCGTTAAGATTGATAGGAAATAGAACTGCCGCTGAAACAATTGCCCCTCTCGAACACCGACGCAATGTTTCATGTCTTTCTTTATTTTATCGTTTCTTTTATAAAAACTGTTCACTCGAGGTAGCCAGCTGCATTCCTCCCCTTAAAAGTTTCGCCCGTAATACTCGTCTTGTTAGGAATGCCCATCAGTTCACCCTTGAGCCCAATTTCGGACGTACCGTGAAATATAGGGATTCTTTTTTTAGCCGTACAACACGACTTTGGAATGATTTACCCGGCGAGATTTTCCCTTGCCATTTCAATTTGCAAACATTCAAAACCAATGTTAATCGACACCTCCTATCTCTCCCCTCCCTATCTTCCTAATGCCCGCGCAGTGTGTTACATTAAAAGGGAAACAAATAGTCACTTGTGCGCGCGTTAATTATAAAAAAAAAAAAAAAAAAAAAAAAAAAAAAAAAAAAACTAGCAATAGTTGTTGTTGTTACAATATATTTTTATTGAATTTGCTGGTCCACGAACAAAACAACCAAATTTAATTGCCCAACTTTAACCAAAGTTCCCTAAATGATTATAATTCACCTTTGCTTATTGCAATGGGTTTTATTAAGAGTCGGTAAACATCGACCTTTTTTGTGCGTCTTAGAAGAGCATGAACGGTCTAACTGATGAGCCCACCGTTCATGCTTGGGCGAAACGCACATATTGGAGTAAAGGACACTAAACCTTTGAATTGAATTTTATTCAACAAAACTTCACAAAAAAAACAACAACAAACAACTAGCAATAGTTGTTGTTGTTACAATATATTTTTATTGAATTTGTTAGTCCACGAGCAAAACAACCAAATTTAGGTGCCCAACTTTAACCAAAGTTCCCTAAATGATTATAATTCACCTTTGATTATTGCAATGTGTTTTATTAAGAGTCGGTAAACATAGACCTTTTTTGTGCGTCTTAGAAGAGCATGAACGGTCTAACTGATGAGCCCACCGTTCATGCTTGGGCGAAACGCACATATTGGAGTAAAGGACACTAAACCTTTGAATTGAATTTTATTCAACAAAACTCCACAAAAAAAACAACAACAAACAACTAGCAATAGTTGTTGTTGTTACAATATATTTTTATTGAATTTGCTGGTCCACGAACAAAACAACCAAATTTAGGTGCCCAACTTTAACCAAAGTTCCCTAAATGATTATAATTCACCTTTGCTTATTGCAATGGGTTTTATTAAGAGTCGGTAAACATCGACCTTTTTTGTGCGTCTTAGAAGAGCATGAACGGTCTAACTCATGAGCCCACCGTTGATGCTTGCGCTTGGGCGAAACGCACATATTGGAGTAAAGGACACTAAACCTTTGAATTGAATTTTATTCAACAAAACTCCACAAAAAAAACAACAACAAACAACTAGCAATAGTTGTTGTTGTTACAATATATTTTTATTGAATTTGCTGGTCCACGAACAAAACAACCAAATTTAGGTGCCCAACTTTAACCAAAGTTCCCTAAATGATTATAATTCACCTTTGCTTATTGCAATGGGTTTTATTAAGAGTCGGTAAATATCGACCTTTTTTGTGCGTCTTAGAAGAGCATGAACGGTCTAACTGATGAGCCCACCGTTCATGCTTGGGCGAAACGATCATATTGGAGTAAAGGACACTAAACCTTTGAAAAGTTTTTAGGCTATGTTTTAGACCGCAGTGGCTTACACATGTTCCCAGAGAAGATAGATGGTATGATAGGTATTCCAGCACCAAAGAATGCTAAGGATGTAAGAAGCTAAATAGGTATCTTGGTACAGGATATTTATACCAAACTTTGCTAGTTTGGTCAAACAGTTATCTGATTTGCTTAAGAAGAATAGGGAATTCGAATGGAGCGGGGATTGTGAAGAAAGCTTTAGAAAAGCTAAAGAATGTCTAGTTGCAGCACACATTTTGGCCTGTCCAGATTTTTCCAAACCGTTTGTAGTACAGACAGATGCTTCGGATTTCGGGCTCGGGGCTGTCTTAAGTCAGACATTTGAGGAACGGAAGAAGGTGTTTTTGCTACTTAAGCAGATCACTTAAACAGGTGTGAGAGAAACTACTCGGCTACAGAAAAAGAATGCTTGGCAGTCCTGTGGGCGATAGTAAAGCTAAGGCCATATCTAGAAGGGGTAAAGTTTTCGGTGATAACAGATCACCATTCTCTATTATGGTTGAGTAAGCAAAAAGACCCAGCAGGTTGGCTTGCTCGATGGGCTGTACGCATGCAGCAATTTGACATCGGGCATAGGAAAGGGAAGGATAACACAACCAGCCCTTGGATAGATAAATTGATGAAGGAAGTCGATGTCGTTTTCAGCGTGGCGAGTAGATTAGGCAAAACTGTTTAAATTTGTTAAGGCCAATCACGTTATTGTTCACGATAATAACAGTGAATGGAAATTAGTTATAGGTTAGGATGATAGAAAGAAATTTTTTTTTAGAAAACCATGAACATCCATTAGCAGGGCATATGGGGGTAAAGAAGACTTATGCTAGAGTAGGAGA
The DNA here is from genome assembly GCA_963971375.1 of Platycheirus rosarum. NCBI lineage: Eukaryota > Metazoa > Arthropoda > Insecta > Diptera > Syrphidae > Platycheirus > Platycheirus rosarum. The sequence goes on along the minus strand of OZ020510.1, from coordinate 64,353,512 downwards.
CTGGCCTAAAATAAGATCAGATATAACAAAATATGTTGTAAAGTATGCCAAATCGTCAAACCAATTGATTAAAAGTAAGCTGGATTGATGACGGAGAGGAAAAAGGTAAACAATCCGTGGGAGATGATATGTGTTGACTTGGTAGGCCCGCTTCCGAAATCGAGTAGAGGTTTTGTCTACATCCTTACGGTTGTAGATTATTTTTCCAAATTTTCGCTTTTGTTCTCTTTGAGGTTGGCTACGACAAAATCTGTCTGTAAGGAGTTGGAAGACAATGTCTTCTTATTGTTCGGCGTACCCAAAATTGTTGTCTGCGATAATGGCCCCGAGTTCAAGAGCAAAGAACTGAAGTCTTTGTGTGATTCTTATGGTTCGACGGTTAGGTTTGCGGTGCCTTATCATCCATTATCCGGCGGAGCGTATAAATCAAATTTTGAAAACGACACTTCGGAAAATCATCGCGGTTAGGACAATCAGTTGGCGAAAGTGGCCTGTTGTATACGTACTTCCCGACATAAGGTATTATGGGTATCCCAATATTATGTGAGACAATGGTTAGCTCCGGGTCAGGGCTTGCTACTGCCAGGTCAGGGCTTGCGAGTGCCACACCTCCCGAACAGTCTGCTACGAATAACATCGGGGGAAAAACTTGTTTTGGGAATATGCAGGAACGATTTAGGCAGCTTAGGTTAGATATAACAAAAAGTTAAAGGTGGCAACCAAGAAGTTTCTCCCCAAACCTCCAACATCATTTTTGCTCCCCACCATTCCTCCGTTGTTTGCTCTTAGCAATATCATGAAAGCATAGCTCTGAGGAAATAAAAATTTATACAGTTATGCGCTGTAATCAGTGGACGAGCTAAACTGTTGTGAAGGTGTCGACCCCAAATGGACCCGAAGAAAGACGGAGACAACAACACACGGAGACAACAACACAAATTTGTATGAATAAAAAAAAGGGGCCGTCAAGAATGAAACGCTAATTCCTAATTCCCCCAAATCTGCACAAAGGTCCACCGAAGTTTAGTTTCATGATTGTTAAGATTTGATTATTTTTCCTTAGCTTCTTTCCTCCAGAAAGTATTTCAAATAAGTATTTCAAATAAGAATATATCATACTTTCTTCGACTTTTATTTCATTTCATTTATTTTGAAAAATATTTAAATAACAATGACACATTAAGATTTGAAATCTTTTAAAGTATCTAAAATTTAAGGTACAATATTTTTGTTTATTAAAATAAACTGTTGTGAATACAAGCTTTAATGATTAATACCAATTCAAACTTTTTAATTAATTTACGAATTTAAGTTAATTATATAATAATACAAAGGAAAAATATAAAAAAAAATAGGGAAACCATACAGTGGGTTTATATTTGATTAGAGAAGTGCAAAAACAGTTTACTCTTAAATGCTGCTGGTGAGGTAGTTCTTTGCAATTCATTTGGAAGATTGTTCCACAAATTTGCAGATACATAAAATGAACGCTCTGCTATGCTGCGTGAGTACTTACTTACTTACTTAGGTGGCGCTACAGTTCGGGACGAACCTGGGCCTCAACCAACATGCCTCTCCAGCCAACTCGGTCTTTGGCTAGCTGCCTCCAGTTTTGCACTCCAAGTTGGTTGAGGTCGTCCTCCACTTGAGCGCGCCACCTAAGGCGAGGTCTTCCTTGACTGCGTCTACCCTCTGGGATGGAATCGAAGATCCTGCGAGCCGGAGCATTGTTGTCCATTCGCTCTACATGACCTAGCCATCTTAAACGTGATATGCGTATTTTTTTGACCAGGTCAATGTCGCTGTACAGCTCGTATAGTTCTTGGTTGAACCTTCTCCTCCAAAGCCCGTTAACGCAGATAGGGCCAAAAATCTTCCGAAGAATCTTACGCTCGAAACGACTAAGGATATCTTCATCCTCTTTAAATAGAGTCCATGCCTCGGCGCCATAGAGCAGGACTGGGATGATTAGGGTCTTATACAGAGTCTCCTTTGTCTTTCGAGAGAGGGCTTTGCTACTCAATTGCCTTCCTAGCCCGTAGAAACAGCGATTGGCAAGAGTAATTCTTCGCTTTATTTCTGACGAGATGTTGTTGTCAGATGTTATAGCGGATCCGAGGTACACAAAGTCCCTAACTACCTCAAAGTTGTACCTGTCTATTGTGATGTTTTGTCCAATCCGCCGGTGTTGTGTGTCCCTTTTTGTGGACAGCAGGTACTTCGTTTTGGCCTCATTGACTGCTAGTCCCATCTTAGCCGCTTCAGCTTCAATGCTAGCAAACGTTCCAGTGACAGCTCGCCGAGTTCTGCCAATGATGTCTATGTCGTCAGCGTATGCTAGCAACTGCACAGACTTGAAAAAAATTGTCCCACTACAATTGACTTGCGAGTTTCTTATAATTTTTTCAAGTATTAAGTTGAAGAAATCGCACGATAGCGCATCACCTTGTCGGAATCTTTTTTTGACGTCAAAAGCTTCTGTGAGGTCAGAACCAACCTTGACGGAGCAGCGAGAGTTCTCCATCGTCATCCTGCACAGTCGGACGAGTTTTGTGGGAATGCCAAAACCTGACATGGCTCTGTATAGCTCGTCTCTATAAATGCTATCGTACGCGGCCTTAAAATTGATAAACAGGTGGTGGGTATCGATTTGGAATTCTTGGGTGGTTTCCAGGATCTGCCGTTGCGTGAACATTTGATCGATTGTGGACTTTCCTGGTCTGAAACCACACTGATAAGGGCCAATCAGGTTGCTGACGAAAGGTTTCAGGCGTTCACATAGTACGGCAGAAAGGATCTTGTAGGCGATATTCAGGAGACCTATTCCTCTATAGTTGGCGCAGTTTAGAGGGTATCCTTTCTTGTGGATCGGGCAAAGGATGCTGAGGTTCCATTCATCAGGCATACTTTCTTCTGACCAAACTTTAGAGATGAGTTGGTGTATGCACTCCACCAGGTCATCTCCGGCCGCTTTAAAAAGTTCGGCGGGTAATCCGTCGGGTCCAGCAGCTTTGTTGTTTTTGAGTTTAGATATTGCTATCCTTACTTCATTTTGGTCAGGTGGACGGAAGTTTTGTCTGTCATCATCCATGTTGAATGGTTCATTCTGCCTGACAGCGGGATTTTGGCCTTCATCGCCGTTTAACAGTCTGCAGAAATGGTCCTTCCATGTACTCAGCACCGACTGTGACTCTACTACGAGGTTTCCATTCTTATCTCTACAGGCTTCTGTGCGGGATTTTTTTCCTTGGCATGTTCTTTTTACCTGTTGGTAAAACTTCCGCACGTTGTTCCTGCAGTAGCATCTCTCAATATCTTCGATCGCGCGCTTCTCATGCTCTCTTTTTTTTTGGAGAAGCCGGTGTTCTTCCCGTCTTTTCTGCTCTTAAAGCTCGCGAGCAGCTCTCGTCTTTCTTTGCTGCGTGAGTAACGTGGTAATATTATTTTTAATCCTCTTTGAGATTGAGCAAATTTGAGTTTTTCTTTAAGATAATTAGTGCATCTATTATGGATGATGTTATGAAGTTTCTGAAGTAACCTAAACCTTAAGTAATTATCAAGGTTTATATCAAGGAGAGTATGTTGTAAACTTGATACATTAGAATACCTAGGAATACAATAAATATATCGAACACAGTCATTTAAGTAACATTAATCTTGCGTTTACATTCACAATCTAGAACTAGATAAACTGAGGAGTTAAAAATAAAATAAGGCAAAATTAATGACTTAACTAAGTATATTTTCATATTTGTGGACAAAAACTCAGATGAAGGTCTAAATGTTTGAAGGCCAGAGTAAATATGTGGAATCACAATGTTTAGCATTTAGGTTATTGTAACTGGGAGAATGCCCTGAGGATTTATTTCCAGCTCTTCGTTAAGTTTTTGTTCTTTATGGTTTTATATTGATCTAGTATTAACTCGACCTTAGGATTCGTCAAGTTTTGAGACAGTTCCAACAACTTGGGAAATTCTTCTAATGTGTGTGTATAAGAGAGAGTTTCGTTGGAATTCAACAACAGTGTTACATGTCAGCAAACAAAGGCTTTATGTAACCAGCTCTCCCGTGACCGAGTTCCGCGAAAGCAGATTGGCTGTGTGTATGAATGTGTGCGTGAAAGCAAAGGTTGAAGTCATTGAATAAGAAGTACAGGAAGACGTGTTTTTGAAAATAAATGAAGCCTCTTTCTAAATAGTTTGAGTTATCACATACACACAAGTATTAGCACTGGTCGGAGTGCAGAAGACTAAAAACTCTCGGGGCGCCAAACACAATGTTATAAAGCGTGTAATGGAAATTAAAAGTTACTAAAAAATACATTTGTTTATTAATCAAATTTACCTGAAAAATACAAACAAGTGAGACAATTAACCTCTTTTTTTAATTTTAGAGATAGGTTTGTTTTATTTAAATAATTTATCACAGTATTTTATTCCTCATCTAATTGTATCAATTTTATAAGCAACATTTCCCTGAAACACATATTTCAAAAATACATAAGCACAATCATTTTTGCAACGTCCTCTTATGTATTTGCTACAAGTGTGTCCATTTCTTTTTGATAAAAACAAAATTAAAAAAAATGAGAGTTTCGTTGGAATTCGGTGGTTCATGTCAGCAAACAAAGGCTTTATGTAACCAGCTAACCCGTGATAGAATTCGGCGAAAGCTGATTGGCTGTGCGTATGAATGTGTGCGTGAAAGCAAAGGTTGAAGTAGAGATAGGCTTCACTGGCACAACCACTTTTTCTTTGAGCAGCAAAGCGATCGGAAAAAGAAAAGAAAAGAACAACAATTTAATAAGAGTAAGAGATTAGAAAATTTGAAAGATTTAAAAATTAAATAGTTTGAAAAGAGTAAATTTTTTTGTGTCGTGTGGAAGGAAGTGGAAATAAAAGAAGTTGGAAAAAAGGTACAACTCGTCAGGAAGAGATTTTTGTTTTTTTTTTCAATTTCAATTTGAACCCACTCTTTTGTAGTTTAACCATTGAACAATTTCTGGGTTTTTATCCAGGTTTTGCCTCGGTTTCCCTGATCTACGTATATATATTCCAATAAATATTCAAATTCCCAATTCGGGAAATAAACACATTTCACTTTTTTTTAGCTCATATTTTTTTTTGAAATTTTTTTTTCATATAAAAACAAATTTTTTGGCGCCCTTTTCTGCGTTAGCAACACCCTGTGCTCACTCAGATCATTTTCCCTAACTCTTTTTTTATATTTCATATATAATTCATTCTCCGATTAATAAATTGAATAATCATTTTCCTTGGTGTTTTGTATTCAATTGAACACACCTCGTTCGTTTTCAAGTTCGTCGTATCCACCCCCTGCTGACTAGTCGGTGAGCTGCATACATCTTGCAGCGTTTGCAATTGTTGTCATTGCTTTCATTCGAACTTATCTCTCGCGGCGTACGTACGCTTGTTTTGATTTGTTTTCCATTCGATTCTTTTTTTTTTTATTTAATTGTTTCACTTTTTTTTGGATTCGAAATATCCACAGTTCGCGGTTTATAAGTTCGTTATCATCATAACATTAAAGAAAAATTAATATTCGCGTTAAAATAATTGCAACAAAATGAATAACCGTCGACAATAAATTTTTTCCTCCTTTATTGGACATGGCAACTGAGTTGTTAATATTGAATTAATAACATATCGAAACATAACCAAATCAAATATTTTATATATTGGGGTTAAAGTTCAGTAAAATTTTTGTGACCATGTAGCTGTGGCTGTGGTTTTTGTTGCTGTTGATGTTGTTCATATTAATTTTGATGTTCTGTTTTCAAAATTCGGTATTTAAACAAAAATGGTTTTGATAATGTAAAAAAGTGCGCACTACATTATCAAAACTATTTTTACTTAAATACACAATTTTGACCATACAGAATTTTGAAACACAGAGTTTTGAAATACAGAATTTTTTCCATACAGAATTATGTGTAACCAGTATTTTGAAATACAGTATTTTGTAAAGAGTATTTTGGCCATACTGTATTTCGACCCAACCCGTAAAAGAGTTTTCAGCAGAAAAAATTAAAATCCATTTTATTTTTATAAGAAATGTAAAACAGTGTGATTTTTTTTAAATCGTAGCAACGGGTTTTATTTAACTTTTGTAAAAAAAAAAAAAGATAATTCAAGAATGCAAGCTTTCGTACAAAAATAACTTTGATTTAAAAAAAAATTATTAAAAATACAAAAAAAAAGTTTTCGAAAATATTTTAGATTAGAATTACTTACATCTTCCTGAATATCAATTTTAGTTGTAATCGGTTAACCAGTTCACGAGAAAGTCGAATTAAAAAAAACGGGTTTATGAGAGTTACCGTTATAGAACAAATTTCGAAAAATTCATTCTAACTGAAAGTTGTATTGTTGTAAAAAATAGCACCCTGAAAGTTTCATCAAACTCGTTAAAGCCGTTTTCGAGAAAATCAAACTTTTTGTTAAAGATTGTATGACAGGTACCGTTATTTTTCGACTTAGAGCAAAAATGAAAAACGCCCCTCGATATTATGTACTACCAAATAAATATTAAACACCAAGTTTGAAGCAAATCGGCCCATCCATGGTGTAGAGGTTCGAACAGACAGACAGACAGATGCCCGGAATTTCCGGACCCATTTTTTTCGACTTCTCTATCATCGTAATGTCATATTTGATTGTTAGAGTTTTTGTTTTTTTCTGCACGAATCCATAACTTGCCTTATAGTACCTATAATCGCAAGTAAGAACGTATATGTGAATTTTTAAATTAAAATTAATAACAATTACAGAAAATGAAAAATTATCACATAAGAGCATATCAAATTAAAAATCAGAAAAGACAAACAAAACTGTTACTCTAGAAATTATTTATATTCGGATTCGTCGGTATACGGTCTTAAATCTTTGACATTCCAAGTTCCACCCGGCCCTCTTTAGTATTTATATCATCCAGCGTATATATCAGAGGTGACATACAAGCTTTTTAATTATAAACGGACCAACAAACTTCGGTGCGGCATCCGACATCGAAAAGTTTCTTCGCCATGGGTGATATTGAACATCACGAAGTCGAAGGTTGTAAACTAGGGCAGGTCTTTTAGCAGAAGCAGCTGACCTCAACGAAAACAGCAGTTGAACTTCGTGAAGTAATGCACTACCATCAAAATATAAGTGAAACTCCAAAACGACTTAGGAAGTAGGCTTACCACATCAACAGAAATCATTTCCCATTAACCCAGCTGGATTTTCATAACATAATTTATAATATCAGTCATCATTTTTGGCCAATTAAATTTTGTGCCCTAAGTCTAGCAAAGCTTTTCCACCTGCTTAAGGTCCATCGTGGTATTGCTGCAAAATTCAACAAATGGCTCAAAGTCGGAACCCAAAACGGTATCGATAAACCTCTGCCTAGTCGCAGGCGAGTTATGAAGTCCGAAAGGCATTCGCTTCAATGCAATTTGAAGCGATACGTTCGGGGTGAGTAAGATATTTAACTCACTAAATATTCATTTATATATAACGCGGATCATCCGAATTTCCCAAAATGCTCTAAATTGTAGAAAGTTTATCAGCATTATTTTTCCTTCAGAGTTTTTTTTTTTTACGACCCACAGTTTTCCAGATATGCGGGGTAACCGTCGGAAGGTCCCTTTAAATCACGCCTTACCCCGCGCGGCACCCGGATTTACGGGGATTTTTTATTGCGAGTAGAAGGGACCCATCTTTACACATTCCTGAAAAAGAACTACATGGATTTTTTTTTTAATTAAATTAGTTTGCCTGGACTATTGGTAGAATTCAATTTCAGACTATTTCTCTCAGCTCTCGAAAGGGAATTTTGCACAAATAAATACATTATAAAATTTCGATATATTTATTTTATAGAACAAAAACAAAAGTATTTAGCAAAGTTTCGAATATTTCTGGTATCTTGACCTCAAATAATATACATCTTCGTTATGTTATGTTTTTCGGCATTTGGCCATTGTTTTATTTTGTATGTAATTTTAAAATTCCGTCTCTGGCCAATTGGCTCTAAAAGTTATTTGAGTTTGTAAAATGCCGAGAACATAAAAAAGACACAATCAAAAGTGTTTGCTTTTCGACACTTTATTACAAACTGAAACTTATTTCTTTTTTTTGCAACTCAACAATGTTAACAATAAAAATGCTATAATGACAAAGCAAATATTATGGATTATAGTTACATAGATAGCCTTAAGGGCATAAACTGTTTTATGGTTCGATCTTTTTTTCAGTTAGGAATGATGGGTTATTTTGTTTTGCATTGCTTATAGCAAAAGCGATAGAGAGACAGGAAACGTTTCGACGATGCTCTAACGAATCAAATGTTTCTTTTATGTTCTTATAACCTATCATTTTTAATGCGCTCTTATGGATTCTATGTAGGAAACGAAAGTGAGTAACAGGGGCACCTGCCTAGATATGAGAGTTGTATTCAAGCTTCGGGCGAATGTATGCCTTATAAATTATAGCCAGATCTAATAGGGAGAAATATTTGTTGCAACGTCTTAGAAAACTTAAACATTTCGCAGCATTTCTAGCGATGTCATATAAGTGTTCATTCCACAGAAGGTTGTTTGTGATACACATACCTAGAACGCAAAGCTGTTTGGTTTCCTCGATGCAAGTGCTACTCATGGTTAGGTTATGCTATAACGACAGAAGGCAACATTGAGTTTTTGAAGCATTAAATTCGACACACAATTACCAGTTCTGGAAAAATCGAGAGTGTCGGAGACGAAACGGAGCCTTGGGGCACACCAGCATTTATTTTGTGACTATTAGACTGAAAAACGTCCAAAACAACACGAATAGAGCGGTCCGAAAGTAAATTTCTAATCCACTGAATAAGAGTTCGCCGATTCTAAATGCACACATTTTCAATAATAGAACTTGATGTCAAACATAAAATGAAATAAATAGATTTGCAATTGCATTTAATTTGCACAGGGTGTTTATTATGATAAAAGTTAGATAAATATACGAGCACATTTTATAAAATAAAATATGTTACAACTTTTAGTTGACATTTATTAAAAATGTTTGGCAATATTTTTTGGCAAATTTTCTTCTGACAGTTTCCCCTTTTCAATGTTTAAGTGTCAGTTTGTCGTTCTATGGATTCACTTTGACTAAAAGTTAATTGACTTTAATTAAGTGTACATATTGAACATGTCCGATTTCTTTTCTCTCTCTAAAATAAAAGACATACATATTTTATGATGGATGAAAATGTTTTCTTCCTTCGGCTTTTTATGGTCACTGGTCTTAGCAATGAAACAAAGGTTACATTGGTCTTCCCCAACGTTTTGACAGAGGTCCTCTTCAGGGGATACTTTAAATAAATAAATAAATTTATTGGCGCGACAGCTCCTTAAGGAGCCAAGGCCTAGTGACTTATACTCTCAACCATTCCTGTGTGTGTGTTGTTAATCTGCAAGAATGGATCCTTTATTGAAACATAAAATGAGAATAGTAAACTTCAAAACGAGAATAGTAAACTTCAATGTGGAATAGTAAACTTCAATATGAGAATAATAAACTTCAATATGGGAATAGTAAATTTCAATATGAGATTTTTTATTTAAATTCTATGAAAAGGTCCATTGTAAATCACAATAACAACTGGTTCACCTTTGCTGGACGAAGACAGGTTTTGATCCACTCTCTTCCATTGTCTCCATTCAAGTTTAAAACGGCAAGTAATTGCATTTTTTATATTCTTTTTCTATTTTCTTAATTTTTTTAGACATTTTGTTATGTTTTAAATTGTGCTGTAAAATTTTATTTTACAATTTGTTGAAAACCATTGCCAAAATTGCTTTTTTAATTCTTACTTTTTCTCATATTGAAATTTTCTATTCTCATATTGTAATTTTGTTCTCATATTGAAGTTTACTATTCCACATTGAAGTTTACTACTCTCATTTTGAAATTTATTATTCCACATTGAAGTTTGCTATTCTCATTTCGAAATTAAATGGTATAGTGATGAGTCATCGTACTTTTTTTCTTCGAGGAAGCGAGAGAGCAGTAAACGACAGATATGTTTTGCGTGTTCATGTTGTTTTTGGTGTGTATTAAGTGTAGGGTTATCAGAGTGTATCGTTTTGGGGTTTGTCTTTCTGTTTGAAGTATTTTGACATTGTCAAAGTCTGGTTAATTTGTCTTTTTCTGTTTTTACTTTGAGACTTTAATTTTTGAAAGCTATATGAATATCCTCGGTGTATCAGATATCATTTTGTTGAAGTTCAATATACCTTTGTCAACATCTACTTCTTTTTCTCTAAGGGTCTATGTTTCTGACGAAGTATAAAACCCCTAATGAGTTCTCCCGGGTAACCCTTTTCTGTGAAAATATGGGTGACTATTTTCTTATTGGCAAAATGATACTGTGTGTCACTAAACGCAAAAACCTTGTTAACCAGGTTAAAAGCTGTTTTCGAAATTTTAAGAGTCTTCCCGAAACTATGTAGCTTTCTTATGCCAGGTAAATAATGAAGCATCATTTTTATGGTGGATTTTACTTCCAAAAAAGATATGTTGCTGTTTTTTCTAGTTCAACGGTAAATTGAATTGTTTTGTGAAATCCGTTTAACACTTGAAGTATCTCTTTTATGACGGTCGACTATAGAAAAAATATCATCAACGTATTCGGATAAAAAAGAGGTTTCTCCACTTTGGTAAAGGATTCATCTAGTAGATAATCAAAAACCAAGTCAGCAATGGTTGGAGACAAAGTATTATATAAGTTTTTTCTAGTTCAACGGTAAATTGAATTGTTTTGTGATATCCGTTTAACACTTGAAGTATCTCTTTTATGACGGTCGACTATAGAAAAAATATCATCAACGTATTCGGATAAAAAAGAGGTTTCTCCATTTTGGTAAAGGATTCATCTAGTAGATAATCAAAAACCAAGTCAGCAATGGTTGGAGACAAAGTATTACTCATACAAATGCCGTGAATTTGTTTGTAGATGGTCTCTTTATATTGAAAATAATTATTTTCTTTAAGCCAGAAATCCGAAAGCCAATGAAATAATTACATTTTTACGATGCCGTTGAAAATGGCTCCGAAAACATGACAGCAATTTGTCAAATGGCATTCAAACTATTACAAAAAAAATCAATCTCGTTTCATGTTTCATGTTGCAAATTATAAATCTGAAAATTAAAAACAAATCTAAAAAATCTCAGCATTTTGGTCTCTTTTCCCTATCCAGCAAGTATGATTTTAATGTTTTGTATCCCCTTCTTTTTCCTGTAATTGTTATTTAAGTAGCAGCAAAAATTGCGATAAGTAACAACCCATCCCTAAAATAAACATGAAACTTCAAATTACTATTGACATCGGATGTCATCGGATTTGCCGGAGAGAAAAGTTAAAAGTTGGTCTACTTGATGCGGTGCGTCCGGCACATGCGATTCCTATAGGTTACCTCCTATAAAAACACGTGTATTTAATCGAGCTTTCAGTTGTATGCCGCACCACAACGGACGAACGGATTCTATGGGTCAGGCCCTTTACCCCAAGAAAAAACCAGGGGCGCATGAGAGTGCATTCAGTGCGTGAGTTACGTACACCCAATTTGGGTTGTACTTTTAGATAAATATACATTTATAAAAACTAATCATAAACCTCCCACCAAATGTTGTAAACAACAATCAAATAAATGTTAACACAAAACAAGTGCAGGGGCTTATACCACAAAACTACAATTTAACATTTTTACAAGCAAATTTGTATTTATGTACATTTAACAAGTAATTATCAATTCTGTAATGAATGAAAGCAGTTACAATTGTTAAATTTGCAAAATTCGCGAAAAATATATGTGTTAATTGGTGGGTTTTTGGTATCAGTAACAAAGGAAGGAAAAATTGAGGCTTGGACAAATATATTAAGCCTTAGCTCTAAGTCTAAATATTGTGCCCAGCACAAAGTCTTGGAATTATGTTATGCGATGTGTTATTTTTTGTTTAAAGTAACACACGTGGATCTGTATAGTGTATTAAAGGGAAACAAGAACAACACTATCTATAAATAAAAACAAAAGAACAAAACAAAGAGTTAACAGTATTATTAAAATTAATACAGTTGCTATACACATCTCTCATTCTGTCTCTCTCTCTCTCTCTCTCAAAGGTACCTATTTGCAAATGATATTTAAGGTCTATTTGTAAAATTGGGCACGACACGGTCGTGCGTACTTGCTCTTTTGTGTGGAAATATCGTCGAATAAAATTTGAAAAAGGAAAGGAAACTTCAAAGTTTTCATTAGATTTTTTTGACTTTTGAGTTTTCGAAAAAAGTACGTAAAATAGTTATCAGCGATATAACGCCATTTTCCTTCTTTAAAAAAATTAAACGTGTGAATTTATTTTTCAAAATCGTAGGAACGGTTTTTTAATAAAACGGTTACCTTTATTTAACAACTTTTTTTGAAAATTAAAACAAAAGTAATTAAAGAATGCAGACTTAAGCATAAAAATGACAAAGGTACATTTAAAAAAAAAAATAAAAAAAAATCCACTAACCGGTTTTTAAAATATCAATTTTTCAAAAAAAAAAATTACAAAAAAATTTAAATACAAA
>OZ020510.1:64313386-64330886 GCA_963971375.1 Platycheirus rosarum | reverse complement strand
TATTTTGCTGACAATCATATTTAGATTAAGTTCATCATGAGAAAATAATTGTAAAGATAGAGTTGAGTTGTTTGCGGGCTACGATTAAGAACAGACGTAAAATAAAAATACTTCCTCTTTACTTAAATAATCTGTGTTCGATCTTTTTATTCTTAGAAATTATTTTTTAAAAACGTGATTCCGAAAAGGAAAAAGTTAAATGGCGCAGTCGGTAGGATCCTTTTAAATAAATAAAGAAAGGATCTTGTGATACGAGCTACCTCGAAAAATCGCGAAGATTAAAGAGTGGCTAAGTGAAAATCGACGAAGACAAACTTGTTTAAATAAAGAGAAGTGTTAATGATTACAAGGAGTAAGAAACAAAATAAAATTGACGTAAGCCGAAATTTACACGAAATCGAAATGGAAGAAGCCAACAATGAACTACATCAACAACAGCAACTGCAGCAGCAACAGCAGCAACAGCAGCAGCAGCATCAACTCCAACAACAACTTAGATTACGAGAACAGCAATTGGAACAGCTAAACAATGCTTTTCAAAATCTACAAACAAGAGAAGCAGCACGGTTAGACCGGGAGAGGGTTCTTCGTGAGGTATCTCATATGACGACATTTACTGGAACCAATGAAGTCACCATTAATAGCTTCGTTAAAAAAATAGAATATTACATTGCTGACGAACTCGACTTAACAACAAAGAAATATATGGTGAGGACCATATACAACGAAAAAATACAAGGCCGAGCAAAAGAAGTGCTGATCAACATAAAAGATCCGGAAAATTGGTATGAGATAAAAAGACAACTAAAACTCCACTTCAAACCAGACACCGAACCATCCGAGTTATTCAAATCCATTTATGCAATCAAAGCAAATAATGTAAGTGAACTTTTAAATGAAGTACAAAAAATTAAATACAAAACAGACGAGCTTAAAGAATTTCATAAAGGCAATAAAGCCATAGATTTAAGTAACTTAGATTCTATGATAGTGAATATTATAAAAGATATATGCCAAGGCACTTTGCTTGAAAAAATTTATGAGTTAAACGACGTAGATAAAATATTTGAAATAATGATGACTAGAAGATATGAAGATTCTTGTATAAAAGATGAATTTAAGAAGTGTAATAATCGACCTAGTAGAAACAATAATAACATTTTTTTTAAACATCAAAGTAGTTCAGGTCAAAATAATAGTTATCAAAATAATAAACCCATACAGCAGAATTTTTCACAGACTAGACATGGTTCAGGCCAAAATCGCTTTCAACAGAACCCATTTTCTAATCAAAATTCATGGCAAAATAGAAATGTAGGTCAAACTCGTTATCCACAGAATAATTTTCATACAAACAGTTACAATTATAACAATAATAGAAACTTAGGTAACTATAATAATTCAAGGCAATTTTATAATAATAACGAAAATTCGGGGCAAAACCGCCTTCAGCAGTATAGAAGTTCAGGGTATTCGGGCCAAAATCGCCAGCAACAGAATATTTCTAACAATGAACAACCAATGTCAATTGGAAACATAGAAAATATTAACGAGGTGAATCATACTGATTTTTTTATCAACTAGCCTCGGATGACCTACCAATTATAGAAATCACAATAAATAATAAAAAATATACCGCTCTTATAGACACAGGCTCTTCACTAAGCATCATTAATGAAAAAATTCAAGATTTTAGTTTTATTAAAATAAAACCCTTAAGCTTCACCACCATAAGTGGTAAAGACATAATTAGTTACGAAGTACATACTCCTACTCCCGAAGAATTTAAATTCTCAGCAAATACAAAAAATAAATGGAAGGTAAAAGACCTACCAAACAGGAGGTACGATTTTCTTATAGGAATAGATCTACTCAATAAATTAAATACTCTCATCGATTTAGAACTAAAAACAATAAGCTTAAACAATCAAACTTTAAACATAATAGGTAATCCGTACACATACGACGAAATACATACTTTAGAGATGGTAGAAGATAATGTAATTAATAGATTAAAACTTGATTATTTGAATACAGAAGAATACGAAGCCATTTCTAAAATTATAAACAGATTTAACAAATTATTTTTTAAAGAAGGTGATAAGTTAACTAGTACCCCAATAATAAAACATGAGATTAAAACAACTACAGATGTTCAAGTTAACGCAAAATTATATAGGTATCCCCCAAAACATGAGCAAGAAGTAAGAAGACAGATATCTGAAATGTAGATCAAAATATTCAAGTCCTTTAATAGTCGTTCCGAAAAAGAATGATAACTCTGGAATTCAAAAGTTTCGTATAGTCATAGACTATATATAACCACTTCCTAATATGGACGCCATATTAGACAAGATGGGAAGGTCAAATTATTTTACAACAATAGAACTTGCCAAAGGCTATTATCAAATTTTAGTCAAAGAAGAGGATATTCCAAAGACAGCCTTTGTAACTCCTCAAGGTTTATATGAGTTTGTTAGAATGCCATTCGGCTTAAAGAATGCCCCAGCGACATTCGAAAGGCTAATGAATGAAATTCTAAGAGACTTCATAAATGTTTCATGTGTGGTATATCTAGACGATGTACTTATTTTTAGTACTTCGCTTGAAGAACACATTCGAGCAATAACAGCAATATTTAAAGTTTTAGAAAATACGGAATTTAAAATTCAAATAGATAAATGTAGCTTTATGAAAAAAGAAACGCATTTCTTAGGTCATGTTCTTACCGAAGAAGGATTTAAGCCAAATCCTGATAAAATAAAAGTCATTGAAAATTTGGGATAACCACAAACTCAAAAGCAAATAAAAAGCTTCTTAGGTCTAAGTGGATTTTATAGAAAATTCATAAGAGATTATGCAAAAATTGCACAGCCTATAACAAAATATTTAAAGAAAGATACAATACTAAATACGAAAGATCCAAATTATATAGCAGCTTTCGAGAAACTTAAAAGCCTTATTTGTTGTCATCCTGTTCTAAGATTTCCTGATTTTAAAAAACAATTTCAACTAACAACAGACGCTTCGAAATATGCGTTAGGGGCAGTTCTGTCACAGGAAGGGCACCCAGTGTGTTTTGCTTCCAGAACACTTAATAAGCACGAAATCAATTATTCCGCAACGGATAAAGAATTCTTGGCAATAATGTGGTCAACTGGTTATTTTCGACCATACTTGTATGGTAATAAATTCAAAATTTATACGGACCACCAACCAATAAAATATTTACATTCCAAATATAAAGGTAAAGATATGTCTCCTAGACATCAAAGGTGGCTTTTAAAATTAGGAGAATATAATTTTGAGATAGAATACTTAAAAGGAAAGGATAATAAAGTAGCAGATTTTCTTAGTAGAATTGAAATTAATGAAGACGTCAAGTCCGAAGAAGAGAACCAAAGTATGTGTAACAACTTTTCAAAATTGTATGAAGATGATGTTTCAGAAATAGGATTACTATTTAATTAAGAGGAAGATGAAAACGATGAAAATGAAACAACTTTTGCTACCATACATTCCGCAGAAGAAGAATTGCTAGATCACATTCCTATTAAAGAAGAAATTGTGAATAAGTATAAAACTCAAATTATACTTACTAATAACAAAGTCCAGGAAATAGAAATAATACATGGTAAAAGAATAATATATATTGCAGAGTACGATTTTGATAATTTAAGTGATATATTTAGAAGATTCATAAAAAAAGGGTTTATAGGTATATATTCAGAGTTAAACGATAACAAGTATAATGTAGTACAAGAAAAATTGAGGGAATTATTCTCAAACGATAATCAGATAAAGTTTATAAAATGTTCGTACCGAGCACAAGATATAAAATTAGAAACAGAAGCAGTTAAACAAATTTCACTTTATCATGTTAAAGAAAGTTTGCACTCAGGTATACAAGAGACATTTAATGGTATTAAGTATAAAATTTACTACCCAAAACTAATGGAATTAATACAAATCATAATAAATCAATGTGAAGTTTGCCAGCAGGTTAAATATGATAGGAAACCGATTAAGCCAAAGCTTAATTTAACAGAAAACCCGACAAACCTAAATGAAATTATACATGTAGATACATTCGTAATTCTTAAATGCAGTTTTTTAACTATAATTGATAAATTTTCCAAATTTGGATTTGCCTATTATTTGTCAGACAGAAATCACATAACAATAATAGAAGAACTAGAGAGTCATTTTGCTAAATCAGGAAAACCAAAAAAGATTGTAGCTGATAATGAGTTTAATTCAATTCATATTAAAGAATTTTTACAAAACGAAAATATCGATATTCATTTGACTAAACCCAATTCCCACACCGGAAATTCTGACGTGGAAAGATTTCACAGCACCTTGTTAGAGAAGTGTAGGATTTTAAAATTAAATGCAGTAAACGTTTCAGTTAAAAGACTAGTTCAACAAGCAATTAGAAATTATAATGAAAGAATTCATTCAACAATTAAAACCAATCCAGCTATAGTACAATTTCATAAAATAGAATTCGATAAAATCAGAAATAACTTAGATACGATCAAGAAAAGAAGTATAGAAAAAGCAAACAAAAGAAGAGAATCTTATCAAGAAACAAGATCGACAGGGTTTATAAAAAATTATAAAGCAGTTAGACATAAACATCAACCTAGATTTAGGAAGAGTAAACTCTCTAATATTCATGTCACTAATATAAAAAGACAACCTAAATTTTCAGCTCTTCATGACAATCTTCCTCTTCCTCCTTCTTCTGGTATCACCAGCTAAAGGAAGACTTAATATAAACGAAATAAAGGAGCACAACGGATTTACGGAAATAAAATTAAATACTGTTGATTTGATAACAAAAACAGACATTATTATTCACATTATAAATCCAAATGAAATTGTTAACATTCTGGACAACATTTCAATAAATATTAAAGGATTGGATGTAGAAGATACAGAAATTATTCAATCCGAACTTAAACATCTTAAATATAAAATACAAACGCTTATTCCAATTGAAAAAAGACATAAAAGAGGGCTCGCAAACATTGTCGGAAGTGCATCTAAATGGTTGTTTGGAACGATGGATGAAAAAGACAGAGTTAGCATAGAAAATCATTTTTTGAATCTTGAAATAAATAATCATAATGCTATAAGCAATATTAATCAACAGGTAGTTATAAACGATCATTTTAACAAAACCTTCCAACAATTAAAAACAGTTTTAGAAAAAGATAGGGCAGTTATACTGGGTCAATTAAATAGTGTAACAAGTAATGTAATCCAGAACAATTTATTTTATGACCAATATTTTAAGCTACAAATTGTAAAAGAAAAAATTGAGCATGTACAAAGTAATATAGCTTCGGCTAGATATGGACAAATAAATCCAAACTAACTGATTTAGAAATACAAAAATATGAAATTGATTTAAATAAAATGAAATATATTAAAATGGGAGTAATTAAATTCAAAGAAAATTTATTGTTATTTGCTATTAAAATTCCCAAAGATTTTGAAAAAAATCAGCTTAAAATTATTTTACCTATTCCAAATTTAATAAAAGAAGAAATTGACAGTCCAAAGGAAGTCGTATTTAAATATAACAATGTAACATATAAATATGAAGAAAATAAATATTTAAATGAACTACAATTAAGTAAAAATTGTGTATACCAAACCAACTGTAAGCTCATAAAGAATAACCAAACTGATATTCTAACTATTGATGATGAAACAATTATTATAAAAAATGCAAACAATCTCAACATAACACAAAATTGTGACGAAAGAAATTTGAATGAATAAATAATAAAAAATATACCGCTCTTATAGACACAGGCTCTTCACTAAGCATCATTAATGAAAAAATTCAAGATTTTAGTTTTATTAAAATAAAACCCTTAAGCTTCACCACCATAAGTGGTAAAGACATAATTAGTTACGAAGTACATACTCCTACTCCCGAAGAATTTAAATTCTCAGCAAATACAAAAAATAAATGGAAGGTAAAAGACCTACCAAACAGGAGGTACGATTTTCTTATAGGAATAGATCTACTCAATAAATTAAATCTCATTGATTTAGAACTAAAAACAATAAGCTTAAACAATCAAACTTTAAACATAATAGGTAATCCGTACACATACGACGAAATACATACTTTAGAGATGGTAGAAGATAATGTAATTAATAGATTAAAACTTGATTATTTGAATACAGAAGAATACGAAGCCATTTCTAAAATTATAAACAGATTTAACAAATTATTTTTTAAAGAAGGTGATAAGTTAACTAGTACCCCAATAATAAAACATGAGATTAAAACAACTACAGATGTTCAAGTTAACGCAAAATTATATAGGTATCCCCCAAAACATGAGCAAGAAGTAAGAAGACAGATATCTGAAATGTAGATCAAAATATTCAAGTCCTTTAATAGTCGTTCCGAAAAAGAATGATAACTCTGGAATTCAAAAGTTTCGTATAGTCATAGACTATATATAACCACTTCCTAATATGGACGCCATATTAGACAAGATGGGAAGGTCAAATTATTTTACAACAATAGAACTTGCCAAAGGCTATTATCAAATTTTAGTCAAAGAAGAGGATATTCCAAAGACAGCCTTTGTAACTCCTCAAGGTTTATATGAGTTTGTTAGAATGCCATTCGGCTTAAAGAATGCCCCAGCGACATTCGAAAGGCTAATGAATGAAATTCTAAGAGACTTCATAAATGTTTCATGTGTGGTATATCTAGACGATGTACTTATTTTTAGTACTTCGCTTGAAGAACACATTCGAGCAATAACAGCAATATTTAAAGTTTTAGAAAATACGGAATTTAAAATTCAAATAGATAAATGTAGCTTTATGAAAAAAGAAACGCATTTCTTAGGTCATGTTCTTACCGAAGAAGGATTTAAGCCAAATCCTGATAAAATAAAAGTCATTGAAAATTTGGGATAACCACAAACTCAAAAGCAAATAAAAAGCTTCTTAGGTCTAAGTGGATTTTATAGAAAATTCATAAGAGATTATGCAAAAATTGCACAGCCTATAACAAAATATTTAAAGAAAGATACAATACTAAATACGAAAGATCCAAATTATATAGCAGCTTTCGAGAAACTTAAAAGCCTTATTTGTTGTCATCCTGTTCTAAGATTTCCTGATTTTAAAAAACAATTTCAACTAACAACAGACGCTTCGAAATATGCGTTAGGGGCAGTTCTGTCACAGGAAGGGCACCCAGTGTGTTTTGCTTCCAGAACACTTAATAAGCACGAAATCAATTATTCCGCAACGGATAAAGAATTCTTGGCAATAATGTGGTCAACTGGTTATTTTCGACCATACTTGTATGGTAATAAATTCAAAATTTATACGGACCACCAACCAATAAAATATTTACATTCCAAATATAAAGGTAAAGATATGTCTCCTAGACATCAAAGGTGGCTTTTAAAATTAGGAGAATATAATTTTGAGATAGAATACTTAAAAGGAAAGGATAATAAAGTAGCAGATTTTCTTAGTAGAATTGAAATTAATGAAGACGTCAAGTCCGAAGAAGAGAACCAAAGTATGTGTAACAACTTTTCAAAATTGTATGAAGATGATGTTTCAGAAATAGGATTACTATTTAATTAAGAGGAAGATGAAAACGATGAAAATGAAACAACTTTTGCTACCATACATTCCGCAGAAGAAGAATTGCTAGATCACATTCCTATTAAAGAAGAAATTGTGAATAAGTATAAAACTCAAATTATACTTACTAATAACAAAGTCCAGGAAATAGAAATAATACATGGTAAAAGAATAATATATATTGCAGAGTACGATTTTGATAATTTAAGTGATATATTTAGAAGATTCATAAAAAAAGGGTTTATAGGTATATATTCAGAGTTAAACGATAACAAGTATAATGTAGTACAAGAAAAATTGAGGGAATTATTCTCAAACGATAATCAGATAAAGTTTATAAAATGTTCGTACCGAGCACAAGATATAAAATTAGAAACAGAAGCAGTTAAACAAATTTCACTTTATCATGTTAAAGAAAGTTTGCACTCAGGTATACAAGAGACATTTAATGGTATTAAGTATAAAATTTACTACCCAAAACTAATGGAATTAATACAAATCATAATAAATCAATGTGAAGTTTGCCAGCAGGTTAAATATGATAGGAAACCGATTAAGCCAAAGCTTAATTTAACAGAAAACCCGACAAACCTAAATGAAATTATACATGTAGATACATTCGTAATTCTTAAATGCAGTTTTTTAACTATAATTGATAAATTTTCCAAATTTGGATTTGCCTATTATTTGTCAGACAGAAATCACATAACAATAATAGAAGAACTAGAGAGTCATTTTGCTAAATCAGGAAAACCAAAAAAGATTGTAGCTGATAATGAGTTTAATTCAATTCATATTAAAGAATTTTTACAAAACGAAAATATCGATATTCATTTGACTAAACCCAATTCCCACACCGGAAATTCTGACGTGGAAAGATTTCACAGCACCTTGTTAGAGAAGTGTAGGATTTTAAAATTAAATGCAGTAAACGTTTCAGTTAAAAGACTAGTTCAACAAGCAATTAGAAATTATAATGAAAGAATTCATTCAACAATTAAAACCAATCCAGCTATAGTACAATTTCATAAAATAGAATTCGATAAAATCAGAAATAACTTAGATACGATCAAGAAAAGAAGTATAGAAAAAGCAAACAAAAGAAGAGAATCTTATCAAGAAACAAGATCGACAGGGTTTATAAAAAATTATAAAGCAGTTAGACATAAACATCAACCTAGATTTAGGAAGAGTAAACTCTCTAATATTCATGTCACTAATATAAAAAGACAACCTAAATTTTCAGCTCTTCATGACAATCTTCCTCTTCCTCCTTCTTCTGGTATCACCAGCTAAAGGAAGACTTAATATAAACGAAATAAAGGAGCACAACGGATTTACGGAAATAAAATTAAATACTGTTGATTTGATAACAAAAACAGACATTATTATTCACATTATAAATCCAAATGAAATTGTTAACATTCTGGACAACATTTCAATAAATATTAAAGGATTGGATGTAGAAGATACAGAAATTATTCAATCCGAACTTAAACATCTTAAATATAAAATACAAACGCTTATTCCAATTGAAAAAAGACATAAAAGAGGGCTCGCAAACATTGTCGGAAGTGCATCTAAATGGTTGTTTGGAACGATGGATGAAAAAGACAGAGTTAGCATAGAAAATCATTTTTTGAATCTTGAAATAAATAATCATAATGCTATAAGCAATATTAATCAACAGGTAGTTATAAACGATCATTTTAACAAAACCTTCCAACAATTAAAAACAGTTTTAGAAAAAGATAGGGCAGTTATACTGGGTCAATTAAATAGTGTAACAAGTAATGTAATCCAGAACAATTTATTTTATGACCAATATTTTAAGCTACAAATTGTAAAAGAAAAAATTGAGCATGTACAAAGTAATATAGCTTCGGCTAGATATGGACAAATAAATCCAAACTAACTGATTTAGAAATACAAAAATATGAAATTGATTTAAATAAAATGAAATATATTAAAATGGGAGTAATTAAATTCAAAGAAAATTTATTGTTATTTGCTATTAAAATTCCCAAAGATTTTGAAAAAAATCAGCTTAAAATTATTTTACCTATTCCAAATTTAATAAAAGAAGAAATTGACAGTCCAAAGGAAGTCGTATTTAAATATAACAATGTAACATATAAATATGAAGAAAATAAATATTTAAATGAACTACAATTAAGTAAAAATTGTGTATACCAAACCAACTGTAAGCTCATAAAGAATAACCAAACTGATATTCTAACTATTGATGATGAAACAATTATTATAAAAAATGCAAACAATCTCAACATAACACAAAATTGTGACGAAAGAAATTTGAATGAATAAATAATAAAAAATATACCGCTCTTATAGACACAGGCTCTTCACTAAGCATCATTAATGAAAAAATTCAAGATTTTAGTTTTATTAAAATAAAACCCTTAAGCTTCACCACCATAAGTGGTAAAGACATAATTAGTTACGAAGTACATACTCCTACTCCCGAAGAATTTAAATTCTCAGCAAATACAAAAAATAAATGGAAGGTAAAAGACCTACCAAACAGGAGGTACGATTTTCTTATAGGAATAGATCTACTCAATAAATTAAATCTCATCGATTTAGAACTAAAAACAATAAGCTTAAACAATCAAACTTTAAACATAATAGGTAATCCGTACACATACGACGAAATACATACTTTAGAGATGGTAGAAGATAATGTAATTAATAGATTAAAACTTGATTATTTGAATACAGAAGAATACGAAGCCATTTCTAAAATTATAAACAGATTTAACAAATTATTTTTTAAAGAAGGTGATAAGTTAACTAGTACCCCAATAATAAAACATGAGATTAAAACAACTACAGATGTTCAAGTTAACGCAAAATTATATAGGTATCCCCCAAAACATGAGCAAGAAGTAAGAAGACAGATATCTGAAATGTAGATCAAAATATTCAAGTCCTTTAATAGTCGTTCCGAAAAAGAATGATAACTCTGGAATTCAAAAGTTTCGTATAGTCATAGACTATATATAACCACTTCCTAATATGGACGCCATATTAGACAAGATGGGAAGGTCAAATTATTTTACAACAATAGAACTTGCCAAAGGCTATTATCAAATTTTAGTCAAAGAAGAGGATATTCCAAAGACAGCCTTTGTAACTCCTCAAGGTTTATATGAGTTTGTTAGAATGCCATTCGGCTTAAAGAATGCCCCAGCGACATTCGAAAGGCTAATGAATGAAATTCTAAGAGACTTCATAAATGTTTCATGTGTGGTATATCTAGACGATGTACTTATTTTTAGTACTTCGCTTGAAGAACACATTCGAGCAATAACAGCAATATTTAAAGTTTTAGAAAATACGGAATTTAAAATTCAAATAGATAAATGTAGCTTTATGAAAAAAGAAACGCATTTCTTAGGTCATGTTCATACCGAAGAAGGATTTAAGCCAAATCCTGATAAAATAAAAGTCATTGAAAATTTGGGATAACCACAAACTCAAAAGCAAATAAAAAGCTTCTTAGGTCTAAGTGGATTTTATAGAAAATTCATAAGAGATTATGCAAAAATTGCACAGCCTATAACAAAATATTTAAAGAAAGATACAATACTAAATACGAAAGATCCAAATTATATAGCAGCTTTCGAGAAACTTAAAAGCCTTATTTGTTGTCATCCTATTCTAAGATTTCCTGATTTTAAAAAACAATTTCAACTAACAACAGACGCTTCGAAATATGCGTTAGGGGCAGTTCTGTCACAGGAAGGGCACCCAGTGTGTTTTGCTTCCAGAACACTTAATAAGCACGAAATCAATTATTCCGCAACGGATAAAGAATTCTTGGCAATAATGTGGTCAACTGGTTATTTTCGACCATACTTGTATGGTAATAAATTCAAAATTTATACGGACCACCAACCAATAAAATATTTACATTCCAAATATAAAGGTAAAGATATGTCTCCTAGACATCAAAGGTGGCTTTTAAAATTAGGAGAATATAATTTTGAGATAGAATACTTAAAAGGAAAGGATAATAAAGTAGCAGATTTTCTTAGTAGAATTGAAATTAATGAAGACGTCAAGTCCGAAGAAGAGAACCAAAGTATGTGTAACAACTTTTCAAAATTGTATGAAGATGATGTTTCAGAAATAGGATTACTATTTAATTAAGAGGAAGATGAAAACGATGAAAATGAAACAACTTTTGCTACCATACATTCCGCAGAAGAAGAATTGCTAGATCACATTCCTATTAAAGAAGAAATTGTGAATAAGTATAAAACTCAAATTATACTTACTAATAACAAAGTCCAGGAAATAGAAATAATACATGGTAAAAGAATAATATATATTGCAGAGTACGATTTTGATAATTTAAGTGATATATTTAGAAGATTCATAAAAAAAGGGTTTATAGGTATATATTCAGAGTTAAACGATAACAAGTATAATGTAGTACAAGAAAAATTGAGGGAATTATTCTCAAACGATAATCAGATAAAGTTTATAAAATGTTCATACCGAGCACAAGATATAAAATTAGAAACAGAAGCAGTTAAACAAATTTCACTTTATCATGTTAAAGAAAGTTTGCACTCAGGTATACAAGAGACATTTAATGGTATTAAGTATAAAATTTACTACCCAAAACTAATGGAATTAATACAAATCATAACAAATCAATGTGAAGTTTGCCAGCAGGTTAAATATGATAGGAAACCGATTAAGCCAAAGCTTAATTTAACAGAAAACCCGACAAACCTAAATGAAATTATACATGTAGATACATTCGTAATTCTTAAATGCAGTTTTTTAACTATAATTGATAAATTTTCCAAATTTGGATTTGCCTATTATTTGTCAGACAGAAATCACATAACAATAATAGAAGAACTAGAGAGTCATTTTGCTAAATCAGGAAAACCAAAAAAGATTGTAGCTGATAATGAGTTTAATTCAATTCATATTAAAGAATTTTTACAAAACGAAAATATCGATATTCATTTGACTAAACCCAATTCCCACACCGGAAATTCTGACGTGGAAAGATTTCACAGCACCTTGTTAGAGAAGTGTAGGATTTTAAAATTAAATGCAGTAAACGTTTCAGTTAAAAGACTAGTTCAACAAGCAATTAGAAATTATAATGAAAGAATTCATTCAACAATTAAAACCAATCCAGCTATAGTACAATTTCATAAAATAGAATTCGATAAAATCAGAAATAACTTAGATACGATCAAGAAAAGAAGTATAGAAAAAGCAAACAAAAGAAGAGAATCTTATCAAGAAACAAGATCGACAAGGTTTATAAAAAATTATAAAGCAGTTAGACATAAACATCAACCTAGATTTAGGAAGAGTAAACTCTCTAATATTCATGTCACTAATATAAAAAGACAACCTAAATTTTCAGCTCTTCATGACAATCTTCCTCTTCCTCCTTCTTCTGGTATCACCAGCTAAAGGAAGACTTAATATAAACGAAATAAAGGAGCACAACGGATTTACGGAAATAAAATTAAATACTGTTGATTTGATAACAAAAACAGACATTATTATTCACATTATAAATCCAAATGAAATTGTTAACATTCTGGACAACATTTCAATAAATATTAAAGGATTGGATGTAGAAGATACAGAAATTATTCAATCCGAACTTAAACATCTTAAATATAAAATACAAACGCTTATTCCAATTGAAAAAAGACATAAAAGAGGGCTCGCAAACATTGTCGGAAGTGCATCTAAATGGTTGTTTGGAACGATGGATGAAAAAGACAGAGTTAGCATAGAAAATCATTTTTTGAATCTTGAAATAAATAATCATAATGCTATAAGCAATATTAATCAACAGGTAGTTATAAACGATCATTTTAACAAAACCTTCCAACAATTAAAAACAGTTTTAGAAAAAGATAGGGCAGTTATACTGGGTCAATTAAGTAGTGTAACAAGTAATGTAATCCAGAACAATTTATTTTATGACCAATATTTTAAGCTACAAATTGTAAAAGAAAAAATTGAGCATGTACAAAGTAATATAGCTTCGGCTAGATATGGACAAATAAATCCAAACTAACTGATTTAGAAATACAAAAATATGAAATTGATTTAAATAAAATGAAATATATTAAAATGGGAGTAATTAAATTCAAAGAAAATTTATTGTTATTTGCTATTAAAATTCCCAAAGATTTTGAAAAAAATCAGCTTAAAATTATTTTACCTATTCCAAATTTAATAAAAGAAGAAATTGACAGTCCAAAGGAAGTCGTATTTAAATATAACAATGTAACATATAAATATGAAGAAAATAAATATTTAAATGAACTACAATTAAGTAAAAATTGTGTATACCAAACCAACTGTAAGCTCATAAAGAATAACCAAACTGATTTTCTAACTATTGATGATGAAACAATTATTATAAAAAATGCAAACAATCTCAACATAACACAAAATTGTGACGAAAGAAATTTGAATGTAACGGGAAATATTTTAATAAATTTTAATAATTGTGAAATAAGAATTTTAGACCATTATTGGACAAATGTAAAAGAAATATTTCAAGATCGATTTTATTACCCAATGAATAAGACTTTTACAAATTTTAGCAGCAAAATAACCCTAGAAGATATCAAATTTGAAAATGAAAATAACATTCAAAAAATTGAAGAATTGCAGTATCATAAGAATATATCTTATGGAATTAACTTCACGTTAAGTATGTTTTTAATTATTTTAGTTATTTTCAGTTTTATTTTACAAAAGAAAATTAAAGTAAAAATTAATAATAAAATTCAGGAGAATTTAAAACTATAGGGGGGAGAAGTTACATATATGACACATTCTTCCCCATCAATTTTAGATATCCGGCTAGCGGATACTTTTAATTCAAAACTCTTCATGCAAAATATAATGCAACAATCTGCACATTCCTTCACGGAGCAGACAGTGTAAGAAAATATCTTTGTTGCATGCAAACGGTTATTTTGCTGACAATCATATTTAGATTAAGTTCATCATGAGAAAATAATTGTAAAGATAGAGTTGAGTTGTTTGCGGGCTACGATTAAGAACAGACGTAAAATAAAAATACTTCCTCTTTACTTAAATAATCTGTGTTCGATCTTTTTATTCTTAGAAATTATTTTTTAAAAAAGGAAAAATTTAAATCGCGTAGTTGTTTGTGTTTATAACTTTATCTTGGATCGCTATGAAGAACCCTTCAGTTTCAGGAAACAGGTATCCGTTAGTGAGCCATTCTAGAGAGCTGGTTTTGTCTATGTGCTCCTCCTGGAGTTCTCTCGGGAATCTACCGTGGAGGCTCCTTTCAAGATATCTATCTTCTTCATCTTCGGTAGTGTTGAATTTTTCAAGTTCAAAGGCGTAAACTTATCGTCCATCTCGCGAGCCGCTGATAATATATCTTCCTGGGTGGAAAGGAGTTTACTCCGCATTTTTATCCCTTGCATTCTGCACATTTTGTAGATGTTAATTAATCCTCTACCACCTTCTTTTCTTGGGAGGTACAAACGATGTACAGAAGGGTTAGGATGTAAGCATCTGAATTTGGTTAGTAGTCTTCTTGTCATTCTATCCAATTCGTGTAGATCAGTGTCCGACCATTTTAAGATACCAAAGGAGTAGGTTAACGAAGGTATTGCCCAGGAGTTTATACTCTCCATCATATTCTTAGCTGACAATTTGGTGTTTAATTCTTTTGTCAGTTTTTTTTTG
Organism: Platycheirus rosarum; assembly: GCA_963971375.1. Taxonomy (NCBI): domain Eukaryota; kingdom Metazoa; phylum Arthropoda; class Insecta; order Diptera; family Syrphidae; genus Platycheirus; species Platycheirus rosarum. The sequence goes on along the minus strand of OZ020510.1, from coordinate 64,315,493 downwards.
TATTTTTCAGTAAACTCTGCTTTTAACTTTGTGTGGTCGATTCTGATGTTCTGCAATATCCCAAGATATTTATAATAATCTTCACTTTTCATTTCTTCAATCCCTTGATATGTTTCACCTGTTGGGGCACCATTGCTTTGATTATTTTTATGATGGTGCATTTTTCGTATCCGAATGTCATGTTTATATCTTGACTGAAACTTTTAGTGATGTTTATAAGGGATTTAAGCTTATACTGGCTTTCGGCGTAAATTTTTAGGTCATCCATGAACAGAAGATGGGAAATGCATTGTTCACCAGATGCGTTTAGTTTATACCCAAAATTCGAACTTTTAAACATTGCTGACAGTGGGTTGAGTGCAAGACAAAACCACAATGGCGACATGTTATCGGTGTGTAGTTTTCGTGGTTCTTTTTGTCGCCTTTTTTAAAAATCAAAGATGTTGTTCCTTTTGCCAGGTGTCCAGGTACTACTGCTGGGTTATAAAGTGCATTTGTAAAGACATTTGCAAGTGGTTCGTGGCTTGCGGATAGATATTTTGACCAGAAGTTTTGAATTTTATCTGGGCCTGGGGTCTTCCAATTCATTGATTTCTTTACAACTTCATATACCTCTTCTTTGGTGAAGCCGTCAGCACGCATTTCTGGGGCTAATTCTAACCTTTTATTTTCATGTTCTATCCAGATGGCGTTTTGGTTGAAAGTCCTTGTTTCAGACCAGGTAGAACTCCAAAAACGTCGAAATGTTTCAGTATTGATTTCGTCGTTAGTACTTTCTCTGCTGCCACTTTCTTTACCGGCTTTATCCAGGCTTCTAAATAACTGCTTACTGCTTTTGTAAAAATCGTTGTTCTGCTTTTTCCTTTTATGCATTTCATTGTATCTACGGAGTCTTGCCCTTTTAACCTTGGTCTTCTGCCTGAGATTGTCTTTCAAGTTTATTAGCTGTTGGTTTATCTCACGGTTACGAAGGTTAATGTGGTATCTATGAGTTATAACTTTGATTTTTCTTCTAATTCTTCTTGACGGGTTGCCATTAAGGTACTCAGAGATTTGATCGTGTTTCGCTCTTAATTGTTCTGTGCTTTCTTCTAGTCTTCTTCTCCACGCAGGAATTCGTTCACTGTTTCCTGGGGCGTTTACATTTCGAGTTGGAATCTTCTGCCCGTTGAGTTCAATTACTGTCAATGCTGCACAGTAAAGAGCTGTTTGAATTTCTTCCAAGCTCTGGTGGTGTAAAAAGAATTCGTTAGTGTTTCGTTAACATTTTGGATGATTCGAATAGCACTTCGCGGTTTTTTAAGCTTTGGTATGCGAGGCCTATCATTTGCTTCAATATCTCTGTGTATTTCCAAAATGATCAAGAACTTAACTCTTGTTTGGTTCGGCGGGTTTCCAATCGTTGCGGAGCCGCTTTCTACTCCTTCAAGGGGTTCTATTAATTGAGGAAGCCCGTTATCTCTTTGGCCAAAGGCATTTATCGACTCGTGCGGTTGTATTTCAATAGATGGTACAGCTGGTTCTATTTGGTCACTTGTTTCTATTGTGATCGGAGGGGGGTTCTCTACCAGCTGTAATTCTATTTGAACTGTCTGCTTTATGTTATTTAACTCAACAGCAGTAAGATATCCTTTCGTTACTATTGCTCTTCTTCTGTCCACAATATTTTGTTCTATTATTGTTGGTTCAGGAAATATGCGGCAGAATTCCTGATGTAGTTTTTGTCTTAGTCCTGGAAGCGGGTTGTTTTCGCATTTGTTGGCACGGTAGTATATTTTCATCACTTCAATATTCATTTCACGTGTCCATTTGATTCTTTGCGAACGAAGTGTTCTACGAGCAGTCCCCATTGCAGAAGACGGGCCAGTAGGCACCATGGCTTGTGGTGTTATTGCCATATTATCGTTAACCTCTTCTTCTGTTGTGTTTCTTTCCAGAGCTGTAATTTGTTGAGGGACAAGGGCGCCTAGCAAGCTGTCATGACCATCACCAGCTCTGGTCATGCCCTGGCGATCCCCAGGCAGCGACAGTGGGTTATTTATTCTTTCTGTTGTGTTCTCTATTTTGGGTTTCATGCACTATTTTATACCTGTTCGCATAGAGGTAT
>OZ020510.1:64305886-64310886 GCA_963971375.1 Platycheirus rosarum | reverse complement strand
ATTTTGTTTGTAGAGCAGTGCTCATAGATTTTATTATTGATGAGAGCAGTGAAGAGCTTGTATAGGACTGATAGACATGTTATCGGTGTGTAGTTTTCCTGGTTCTTTTTGTCGCCTTTTTTAAAAATCAAAGATGTTATTCCTTTTGCCAGGTGTCCAGGTACTACTGCTGGGTTATAAAGTGCATTTGTTAAGACATTTGCAAGTGGTTCGTGGCTTGCGGATAGATATTTTGACCAGAAGTTTTGAATTTTATCTGGGCCTGGGGTCTTCCAATTCATTGATTTCTTTACAACTTCATATACCTCTTCTTTGGTGAAGCCGTCAGCACGCATTTCTGGGGCTAATTCTAACCTTTTATTTTCATGTTCTATCCAGATGGCGTTTTGGTTGAAAGTCCTTGTTTCGGACCAGGTAGAACTCCAAAAACGTCGAAATGTTTCAGTATTGATTTCGTCGTTAGTACTTTCTCTGCTGCCACTTTCTTCACCGGCTTTATCCAGGCTTCTAAAGAACTGCTTACTGCTTTTGTAAAAATCGTTGTTCTGCTTTTTCCTTTTATGCATTTCATTGTATCTACGGAGTCTTGCCCCTTTAACCTTGGTCTTCTGCCTGAGATTCTTTCAAGTTTATTGGCTGTTGGTTTTTCTCACGGTTACGAAGGTTAATGTGGTATCTATGAGTTATAACTTTGATTTTTCTTCTAATTCTTCTTGACGGGTTGCCATTAAGGTACTCAGAGATTTGATCGTGTTTCGCTCTTAATTGTTCTGTGCTTTCTTTTAGTCTTCTTATCCACGCAGGAATTCGTTCACTGTTTCCTGGGGCGTTCACATTTCGAGTTGGAATCTTCTGCCCGTTGAGTTCAATTACTGTCAATGCTGCACAGTAAAGAGCTGTTTGAATTTCTTCCAAGCTCTGGTGGTGTTAAAAGAATTCGTTAGTGTTTCGTTAACATTTTGGATGATTCTAATAGCACTTCGCATTTTTTTAAGCTTTGGTATGCGAGGCCTATCATTTGCTTCAATATCTCTGTGTATTTCCAAAATGATCAAGAACTTAACTCTTGTTTGGTTCGGCGGGTTTCCAATCGTTGCGGAGCCACTTTCTACTCCTTGAAGGGGTTCTATTAATTGAGGAAGCCCGTTATCTCTTTGGCCAAAGGCATTTATCGACTCGTGCGGTTGTATTTCAATAGATGGTACAGCTGGTTCTATTTGGTCACTTGTTTCTATTGTGATCGGAGGGGGGTTCTCTACCAGCTGTAATTCTATTTGAACTGTCTGCTTTATGTTATTTAACTGAACAGCAGTAAGATATCCTTTCGTTACTATTGCTCTTCTTCTGTTTACAATATTTTGTTCTATTATTGTTGGTTCAGGAAATATGCGGCAGAATTCCTGATGTAGTTTTTGTCTTAGTCCTGGAAGCGGGTTGTTTTCGCATTTGTTGGCACGGTAGTATATTTTCATCACTTCAATATTCATTTCACGTGTCCATTTGATTCTTTGCGAACGAAGTGTTCTACGAGCAGTCCCCATTGCGGAAGACGAGCCAGTAGGCACCATGGCTTGTGGTGTTATTGCCATATTATCGTTAACCTCTTCTTCTGTTGTGTTTCTTTCCAGAGCTGTAATTTGTTGAGGGACAAGGGCGCCTAGCAAGCTGTCATGACCATCACCAGCTCTGGTCATGCCCTGGCGATCCCCAGGCAGCGACAGTGGGTTATTTATTCTTTCTGTTGTGTTCTCTATTTTGGGTTTCATGCACTATTTTATACCTGTTCGCATAGAGGTATGGTTTAATGTTCCTTCAGGTTTGCATTTTAACATCGTTGCCAGCATACTAGGCCGTTTGACAGTGGGATCACAGGAGCATCAGTCCTTAAGTTGTTCAAAGATCCAGTACGGATTTTAGTCGCCTCTTACGACAGGCATGCCTTACCTCGGGAATATTCTAGCCCCTTACCCGCTGGGGTAATTATTCTTTTATTATTATTATTATTATTATTATTATTATTATTATTATTATTGTTATTATAATTATCATTTTTATTATTATTATTATTATTATTATTATTATTATTATTATTATTATTATTATTATTATTATTATTATTTTTAATTATTATTATTATTATTATTATTATTATTATTATTATTATTATTATTTTTTATTATTATTATTATCATTATTATTATTATTTTTATTATTATTATTATTATTATTATTATTATTATTATTATTATTATTATTATTATTATTATTTTAATTTTTATTATTATTATTATTATTATTATTATTATTATTACTATTATTATTATTATTATTATTATTATTATTATTATTATTATTATTATTATTATTATTATTTTTATTATTATTATTATTATTATTATTATTATTATTATTATTATTATTATTATTATTATTATTATTATTATTATTATTATTATTATTATTATTATTATTATTATTATTATTATTATTGTTATTATTATTATTATTATTATTATTATGATTATTATTATTATTATTATTATTATTATTATTAGTATTATTATTATTATTATTATTATTACTATTATTATTATTTTTTATTATTATTATTATTATTATTATTATTTTTATTATTATTATTATTATTATTATTATTATTATTATAATTATTATTATTATTATTATTATTATTATTATTATTATTATTATTATTATTATTATTGTTATTATTATTATTTTTATTATAATTATTATTATAATTATTATTATTATTATTATTATTATTTTTATTATTATTATTATTATTATTATTATGATTATATTCGAGGTCGTGCACTTTCTCAACTTTAAAAGTTGGAAAAAATTCACCGATCTATTGATTTGGCTCGAACGTTGTTGAGGAGGGAATTCACCCTGTCTCACCAAAACCGTAATAAATAAAACGTAAATATATCTTTTTTTTTTTTTTTTTTTTTAGTTTAAGAACTTTCTTACCATATGGCATGTTTGCAGAATATAAGTTTTTACCCCATCGTTGCAATTTTTCATCAACACCTATTAGATTAAGGTTTTTTTTTAAGATTTCTTGACATTAGTCCTTCTGCAGATATGACTATTGGGTATATCGTCACCTTTTCCAGCTGCCAGACACATTTGATTTCTATTACTAAGTTTTCATACTTTGTTGTTTTTTCCGCTTCGGTTTTTTTTTTATGTTACTGGTCAGTGGAACTGCGACGTCTATAACTAAAGCTGTTTTCGATCTCTTGTTGATGAGTAAAATGTCTGGTCGGTTATAGTCCACTGTCCGATCTGTTAGCATAGGTCTGTCCCAGTACATTATATGGTCGCCTGTCTCTAATACTATAGGTTTGTATTTATAGAACAGTACTAAGTTACTTGTCAAATTATGTTTTTTAGCTAGTTATTGGTGAATGATCTTTGTTAATTGGTTGTGTCTTCCCAGTTAAGCAGAGTTTGCGAGTATTGGACAGCCGGCTATAACTCCGCATTTTTATCCCTTGCATTCTGCACATTTTGTAGATGTTAATTAATCCTCTACCACCTTCTTTTCTTGGGAGGTACAAACGATGTACAGAAGGGTTAGGATGTAAGCATCGGAATTTGGTTAGTAGTCTTCTTGTCATTCTATCCAATTCGTGTAGATCAGTGTCCGACCATTTTAATATACCAAAGGAGTAGGTTAACGAAGGTATTGCCCAGGAGTTTATACTCTCCATCATATTCTTAGCTGACAATTTGGTGTTTAATACTTTTGTCAGTTTTTTTTTTTGTATTTTTCAGTAAACTCTGCTTTTAAATTTGTGTGGTCGATTCTGATGTTCTGCGATATCCCAAGATATTTATAATAATCTTCAATTTTCATTTCTTCAATCCCTTGATATGTTTCACCTGTTGGGGCAGCATTGCTTTGATTATTTTTATGATGGTGCATTTTTCGTATCCGAATGTCATGTTTATATCTTGACTGAAACTTTTAGTGATGTTTATAAGGGATTTAAGCTTATACTGGCTTTCGGCGTAAATTTTTAGGTCATCCATGAACAGAAGATGGGAAATGCGTTGTTCACCAGATGCGTTTAGTTTATACCCAAAATTCGAACTTTTTAACATTGCTGACAGTGGGTTGAGTGCAAGAAAAAACCACAATGGCGATAGCGAGTCACCCTGAAAAATTCCTCTTTGTATAGCTAACGTTCAATGTCCTTTTCTCCTAGTCGTAGGTTAATCTTCCAGTTTTTCATTAACATACTCAATACATTAACAATTCTTGGGCATACTTTGTATATCCGTAATGTTTGTAGCAGCCATTCATGTGGAATAGAGTCAAACGCCTTTCTATAATCTATGAAGGTTTCTTTTATTTATTTGTGCTTGCTTTAGAACAATACCATCGATGGTCAGTTGATGCTTACAGCCAAGGGCGTTTCTCACGCAACCTTTCTGTTGCTCTTCCAGGATTTTGTTTGTAGAGCAGTGCTCATAGATTTTATTATTGATGAGAGCAGTGAAGAGCTTGTATAGGACTGATAGACATGTAATCGGTGTGTAGTTTTCCTGGTTCTTTTTGTCGCCTTTTTTTAAAAATCAAAGATGTTGTTCCTTTTGCCAGGTGTCCAGGTACAACTGCTGGGTTATAAAGTGCATTTGTTAAGACATTTGCAAGTGGTTCGTGGCTTGCGGATAGATATTTTGACCAGAAGTTTTGAATTTTATCTGGGCCTGGGGTCTTCCAATTCATTGATTTCTTTACAACTTCATATACCTCTTATTTGGTGTAGCCGTCAGCACGCATTTCTGGGGCTAATTCTAACCTTTTATTTTCATGTTCTATCCAGATGGCGTTTTGGTTGAAAGTCCTTGTTTCGGACCAGGTGGAACTCCAAAAACGTCGAAATGTTTCAGTATTGATTTCGTCGTTAGTACTTTCTCTGCTGCCACTTTCTTCACCGGCTTTATCCAGGCTTCTAAAGAACTGC
>OZ020510.1:64298386-64300886 GCA_963971375.1 Platycheirus rosarum | reverse complement strand
TGCTCCTTCTGGAGTTCTCTCGGGAATCTACCGTGGAGGCTCCTTTCAAGATATCTATCTTCTTCATCTTCGGTAGTGTTGAGTATGTTTTGATCTGTTGAATTTTTCAAGTTCAAAGGCGTAAACTTATCGTCCATCTCGCGAGCCGCTGATAATATATCTTCCTGGGTGGAAAGGAGTTTACTCCGCATTTTTATCCCTTGCATTCTGCACATTTTGTAGATGTTAATTAATCCTCTACCACCTTCTTTTCTTGGGAGGTACAAACGATGTACAGAAGGGTTAGGATGTAAGCATCGGAATTTGGTTAGTAGTCTTCTTGTCATTCTATCCAATTCGTGTAGATCAGTGTGCGACCATTTTAAGATACCAAAGGAGTAGGTTAACGAAGGTATTGCCCAGGAGTTTATACTCTCCATCATATTCTTAGCTGACAATTTGGTGTTTAATACTTTTGTCAGTTTTTTTTTTATTTTTCAGTAAACTCTGCTTTTAAATTTGTGTGGTCGATTCTGATGTTCTGCGATATCACAAGATATTTATAATAATCTTCACTTTTCATTTCTTCAATCCCTTGATATGTTTCACCTGTTGGGGCAGCATTGCTTTGATTATTTTTATGATGGTGCATTTTTCGTATTCGAATGTCATGTTTATATCTTGACTGAAACTTTTAGTGATGTTTATAAGGGATTTAAGCTTATACTGGCTTTCGGCGTTAATTTTTAGGTCATCCATGAACAGAAGATGGGAAATGCGTTGTTCACCAGATGCGTTTAGTTTATACCCAAAATTCGAACTTTTTAACATTGCTGACAGTGGGTTGAGTGCAAGAAAAAACCACAATGGCGATAGCGAGTCACCCTGAAAAATTCCTCTTTGTATAGCTAACGTTCAATGTCCTTTTCTCCTAGTCGTAGGTCTTCCAGTTTTTCATTAACATACTCAATACATTAACAATTCTTGGGCATACTTTGTATATCCGTAATGTTTGTAGCAGCCATTCATGTGGAATAGAGTCAAACGCCTTTCTTTAATCTATGAAGGTTTCTTTTATTTATTTGTGCTTGCTTTAGAACAATAGCATCGATGGTCAGTTGATGTTTACAGCCAAGGGCGTTTCTCACGCAACCTTTCTGTTGCTCTTCCAGGATTTTGTTTGTAGAGCAGTGCTCATAGATTTTATTATTGATGAGAGCAGTGAAGAGCTTGTATAGGACTGATAGACATGTTATCGGTGTGTAGTTTTCCTGGTTCTTTTTGTCGCCTTTTTTAAAAATCAAAGATGTTGTTCCTTTTGCCAGGTGTCCAGGTACTACTGCTGGGTTATAAAGTGCATTTGTAAAGACATTTGCAAGTGGTTCGTGGCTTGCGGATAGATATTTTGACCAGAAGTTTTGAATTTTATCTGGGCCTGGGGTCTTCCAATTCATTGATTTCTTTACAACTTCATATACCTCTTATTTGGTGTAGCCGTCAGCACGCATTTCTGGGGCTAATTCTAACCTTTTATTTCCATGTTCTATCCAGATGGCGTTTTGGTTGAAAGTCCTTGTTTCGGACCAGGTAGAACTCCAAAAACGTCGAAATGTTTCAGTATTGATTTCGTCGTTAGTACTTTCTCTGCTGCCACTTTCTTCACCGGCTTTATCCAGGCTTCTAAAGAACTGCTTACTGCTTTTGTAAAAATCGTTGTTCTGCTTTTTCCTTTTATGCATTTCATTGTATCTACGGAGTCTTGTCTTTCAAGTTTATTAGCTGTTGGTTTATCTCACGGTTACGAAGGTTAATGTGGTATCTATGAGTTATAACTTTGATTTTTCTTCTAATTCTTCTTGACGGGTTGCCATTAAGGTACTCAGAGATTTGATCGTGTTTCGCTCTTAATTGTTCTGTGCTTTCTTCTAGTCTTCCTCTCCACGCAGGAATTCGTTCACTGTTTCCTGGGGCGTTCACATTTCGAGTTGGAATCTTCTGCCCGTTGAGTTCAATTACTGTCAATGCTGCACAGTAAAGAGCTGTTTGAATTTCTTCCAAGCTCTGGTGGTGTAAAAAGAATTCGTTAGTGTTTCGTTAACATTTTGGATGATTCGAATAGCACTTCGCGGTTTTTTAAGCTTTGGTATGCGAGGCCTATCATTTGCTTCAATATCTCTGTGTATTTCCAAAATGCTCAAGAACTTAACTCTTGTTTGGTTCGGCGGGTTTCCAATCGTTGCGGAGCCGCTTTCTACTCCTTGAAGGGGTTCTATTAATTGAGGAAGCCCGTTGGCCAAAGGCATTTATCGACTCGTGCGGTTGTATTTCAATAGATGGTACAGCTGGTTCTATTTGGTCACTTGTTTCTATTGTGATCGGAGGGGGCTTCTCTACCAGCTGTAATTCTATTTGAACTGTCTGCTTTATGTTATTTAACTGAACAGCAGTAAGATATCCTTTCGTTACTATTGCTCTTCTTCTGTCCACAATATTTTGTTTTATTATTGTTGGTTCAGGAAAT
>OZ020510.1:64278386-64295886 GCA_963971375.1 Platycheirus rosarum | reverse complement strand
CTATTAGATTAAGGTTTTTTTAAGATTTATTGACATTAGTCCTTCTGCAGATATGACTATTGGGTATATCGTCACCTTTTTCAGGTGCCAGACACATTTGATTTCTATTACTAAGTTTTCATACTTTGTTCTTTTTTCCGCTTCGGTTTTTTTTTATGTTACTGGTCAGTGGAACTGCGACGTCTATATCTAAAGCTGTTTTCGATCTCTTGTTGATGAGTAAAGTGTCTGGTCGGTTATAGTCCACTATCCGATCTGTTAGCATAGGTCTGTCCCAGTACATTATATGGTCGCCTGTCTCCAATACTATAGGTTTGTATTTATAGAACAGTACTAAGTTACTTGTCAAATTATGTTTTTTAGCTAGTTATTGGTGAATGATCTTTGTTAATTGGTTGTGTCTTCCCAGTTAAGCAGAGTTTGCGAGTATTGGGCAGCCGGCTATAACGTGTTCTCCTGGTTGGCTGCATTTTCTGCATATGTCCATCACTTCTGTTCCGATGCAATGCTTCGCGTAGTTGTTTGTGTTTATAATTTTATCTTGGATCGCTATGAAGAACCCTTCAGTTTCGGGAAACAGGTACCCGTTAGTGAGCCATTCTAGAGAGCTGGTTTTGTCTATGTGCTCCTTCTGGAGTTCTCTCGGGAATCTACCGTGGAGGCTCCTTTCAAGATATCTATCTTCTTCATCTTCGGTAGTGTTGAGTATGATTTGATCTGTTGAATTTTTCAAGTTCAAAGGCGTAAACTTATCGTCTATCTCGCGAGCCGCTGATAATATATCTTCCTGGGTGGAAAGGAGTTTACTCCGCATTTTTATCCCTTGCATTCTGCACATTTTGTAGATGTTAATTAATCCTCTACCACCTTCTTTTCTTGGGAGGTACAAACGATGTACAGAAGGGTTAGGATGTAAGCATCGGAATTTGGTTAGTAGTCTTCTTGTCATTCTATCCAATTCGTGTAGATCAGTGTCCGACCATTTTAAGATACCAAAGGAGTAGGTTAACGAAGGTATTGCCCAGGAGTTTATACTCTCCATCATATTCTTAGCTGACAGTTTGGTGTTTAATACTTTTGTCAGTTTTTTTTTGTATTTTTCAGTAAACTCTGCTTTTAAATTTGTGTGGTCGATTCTGATGTTCTGCGATATCCCAAGATATTTATAATAATCTTCACTTTTCATTTCTTCAATCCCTTGATATGTTTCACCTGTTGGGGCAGCATTGCTTTGATTATTTTTATGATGGTGCATTTTTCGTATCCGAATGTCATGTTTATATCTTGACTGAAACTTTTAGTGATGTTTATAAGGGATTTAAGCTTATACTGGCTTTCGGCGTTAATTTTTAGGTCATCCATGAACAGAAGATGGGAAATGCGTTGTTCACCAGATGCGTTTAGTTTATACCCAAAATTCGAACTTTTTAACATTGCTGACAGTGGGTTGAGTGCAAGACAAAACCACAATGGCGATAGCGAGTCACCCTGAAAAATTCCTCTTTGTATAGCTAACGTTCAATGTCCTTTTCTCCTAGTCGTAGGTTAATCTTCCAGTTTTTCATTAACATACTCAATACATTAACAATTCTTGGGCATACTTTGTATATCCGTAATGTTTGTAGCAGCCATTCATGTGGAATAGAGTCAAACGCCTTTCTATAATCTATGAAGGTTTCTTTTATTTATTTGTGCTTGCTTTAGAACAATAGCATCGATGGTCAGTTGATGTTTACAGCCAAGGGCGTTTCTCACGCAACCTTTCTGTTGCTCTTCCAGGATTTTGTTTGTAGAGCAGTGCTCATAGATTTTATTATTGATGAGAGCAGTGAAGAGCTTGTATAGGACTGATAGACATGTTATCGGTGTGTAGTTTTCCTGGTTCTTTTTGTCGCCTTTTTTAAAAATCAAAGATGTTGTTCCTTTTGCCAGGTGTCCAGGTACTACTGCTGGGTTATAAAGTGCATTTGTAAAGACATTTGCAAGTGGTTCGTGGCTTGCGGATAGATATTTTGACCAGAAGTTTTGAATTTTATCTGGGCCTGGGGTCTTCCAATTCATTGATTTCTTTACAACTTCATATACCTCTTATTTGGTGAAGCCGTCAGCACGCATTTCTGGGGCTAATTCTAACCTTTTATTTTCATGTTCTATCCAGATGGCGTTTTGGTTGAAAGTCCTTGTTTCGGACCAGGTGGAACTCCAAAAACGTCGAAATGTTTCAGTATTGATTTCGTCGTTAGTACTTTCTCTGCTGCCACTTTCTTCACCGGCTTTATCCAGGCTTCTAAAGAACTGCTTACTGCTTTTGTAAAAATCGTTGTTCTGCTTTTTCCTTTTATGCATTTCATTGTATCTACGGAGTCTTGCCCCTTTAACCTTGGTCTTCTGCCTGAGATTCTTTCAAGTTTATTGGCTGTTGGTTTATCTCACGGTTACGAAGGTTAATGTGGTATCTATGAGTTATAACTTTGATTTTTCTTCTAATTCTTCTTGACGGGTTGCCATTAAGGTACTCAGAGATTTGATCGTGTTTCGCTCTTAATTGTTCTGTGCTTTCTTCTAGTCTTCTTCTCCACGCAGGAATTCGTTCACTGTTTCCTGGGGCGTTTACATTTCGAGTTGGAATCTTCTGCCCGTTGAGTTCAATTACTGTCAATGCTGCACAGTAAAGAGCTGTTTGAATTTCTTCCAAGCTCTGGTGGTGTAAAAAGAATTCGTTAGTGTTTCGTTAACATTTTGGATGATTCGAATAGCACTTCGCGGTTTTTTAAGCTTTGGTATGCGAGGCCTATCATTTGCTTCAATATCTCTGTGTATTTCCAAAATGCTCAAGAACTTAACTCTTGTTTGGTTCGGTGGGTTTCCAATCGTTGCGGAGCCGCTTTCTACTCCTTGAAGGGGTTCTATTAATTGAGGAAGCCCGTTATCTCTTTGGCCAAAGGCATTTATCGACTCGTGCGGTTGTATTTCAATAGATGGTACAGCTGGTTCTATTTGGTCACTTGTTTCTATTGTGATCGGGGGGGGGGGGGGGGGTGTTCTCTACCAGCTGTAATTCTTTTTGAACTATCTGCTTTATGTTATTTAACTCAACAGCAGTAAGATATTCTTTCGTTACTATTGCTCTTCTTCTGTCCACAATATTTTGTTCTATTATTGTTGGTTCAGGAAATATGCGGCAGAATTCCTGATGTAGTTTTTGTCTTAGTCCTGGAAGCGGGTTGTTTTCGCATTTGTTGGCACGGTAGTATATTTTCATCACTTCAATATTCATTTCACGTGTCCATTTGATTCTTTGCGAACGAAGTGTTCTACGAGCAGTCCCCATTGCGGAAGACGAGCCAGTAGGCACCATGGCTTGTGGTGTTATTGCCATATCGTTAACCTCTTCTTCTGTTGTGTTTCTTTCCAGAGCTGTGATTTGTTGAGGGACAAGGGCGCCTAGCAAGCTGTCATGACCATCACCAGCTCTGGTCATGCCCTGGCGATCCCCAGGCAGCGACAGTGGGTTATTTATTCTTTCTGTTGTGTTCTCTATTTTGGGTTTCATGCACTATTTTATACCTGTTCGCATAGAGGTATGGTTTAATGTTCCTTCAGGGTTGCATTTTAACATCGTTGCCAGCATACTAGGCCGTTTGACAGTGGGATCACAGGAACATCAGTCCTTAAGTTGTTCAAAGATCCATTACGGATTTTAGTCGCCTCTTACGACAGGCATGCCTTACCTCGGGAATATTCTAGCCCCTTACCCGCTGGGGTAATTATTCTTTTATTATTATTATTATTATTATCATTATTATTATTATTATTGTTATTATAATTATTATTTTTATTATTATTATTATTATTATTATTATTATTATTATTATTATTATTATTATTATTATTATGATTATATTCGAGGTCGTGCACTTTCTCAACTTTAAAAGTTGGAAAAAATTCATCGATCTATTGATTTGGCTCGAACGTTGTTGAGGAGGGAATTCACCCTGTCTCACCAAAACCGTAATAAATAAAACGTAAGTATATCTTTTTTTTTTTTTTTTTTTTTTTTTTTAGTTTAGTTTAAGAACTTTCTTACCATATGGCATGTTTGCAGAATATAAGTTTTTACCCCATCGTTGCAATTTTTTCATCAACACCTATTAGATTAAGGTATTTTTAAGATTTCTTCACATTAGTCCTTCTGCAGATATGACTATTGGGTATATCGTCACCTTTTCCGGGTGCCAGACACATTTGATTTCTATTACTAAGTTTTCATACTTTGTTCTTTTTTCCGCTTCGGTTTTTTTTTATGTTACTGGTCAGTGGAACTGCGACGTCTATAACTAAAGCTGTTTTCGATCTCTTGTTGATGAGTAAAGTGTCTGGTCGGTTATAGTCCACTATCCGATCTGTTAGCATAGGTCTGTCCCAGTACATTATATGGTCGCCTGTCTCCAATACTATAGGTTTGTATTTATAGAAAAGTACTAAGTTACTTGTCAAATTATGTTTTTTAGCTAGTTATTGGTGAATGATCTTTGTTAATTGGTTGTGTCTTCCCAGTTAAGCAGAGTTTGCGAGTATTGGACAGCCGGCTATAACTCCGCATTTTTATCCCTTGCATTCTGCACATTTTGTAGATGTTAATTAATCCTCTACCACCTTCTTTTCTTGGGAGGTACAAACGATGTACAGAAGGGTTAGGATGTAAGCATCGGAATTTGGTTAGTAGTCTTCTTGTCATTCTATCCAATTCGTGTAGATCAGTGTCCGACCATTTTAAGATACCAAAGGAGTAGGTTAACGAAGGTATTGCCCAGGAGTTTATACTCTCCATCATATTCTTAGCTGACAGTTTGGTGTTTAATACTTTTGTCAGTTTTTTTTGTATTTTTCAGTAAACTCTGCTTTTAAATTTGTGTGGTCGATTCTGATGTTCTGCGATATCCCAAGATATTTATAATAATCTTCACTTTTCATTTCTTCAATCCCTTGATATGTTTCACCTGTTGGGGCAGCATTGCTTTGATTATTTTTATGATGGGGCATTTTTCGTATCCGAATGTCATGTTTATATCTTGACTGAAACTTTAAGTGATGTTTATAAGGGATTTAAGCTTATACTGGCTTTTGGCGTTAATTTTTAGGTCATCCATGAACAGAAGATGGAAAATGCGTTGTTCACCAGATGCGTTTAGTTTATATCCAAAATTCGAACTTTTTAAGATTGCTGACAGTGGGTTGAGTGCAAGACAAAACCACAATGGCGAAAGCGAGTCACCCTGAAAAATTCCTCTTTGTATAGCTAACGTTCAATGTCCTTTTCTCCTAGTCGTAGGTTAATCTTCCAGTTTTTCATTAACATACTCAATACATTAACAATTCTTGGGCATACTTTGTATATCCGTAATGTTTGTAGCAGCCATTCATGTGGAATAGAGTCAAACGCCTTTCTATAATCTATGAAGGTTTCTTTTATTTATTTGTGCTTGCTTTAGAACAATAGCATCGATGGTCAGTTGATGTTTACAGCCAAGGGCGTTTCTCACGCAACCTTTCTGTTGCTCTTCCAGGATTTTGTTTGTAGAGCAGTGCTCATAGATTTTATTATTGATGAGAGCAGTGAAGAGCTTGTATAGGACTGATAGACATGTAATCGGTGTGTAGTTTTCCTGGTTCTTTTTGGCGCCTTTTTTAAAAATCAAAGATGTTGTTCCTTTTGCCAGGTGTCCAGGTACTACTGCTGGGTTATAAAGTGCATTTGTAAAGACATTTGCAAGTGGTTCGTGGCTTGCGGATAGATATTTTGACCAGAAGTTTTGAATTTTATCTGGGCCTGGGGTCTTCCAATTCATTGATTTCTTTACAACTTCATATACCTCTTCTTTGGTGAAGCCGTCAGCACGCATTTCTGCGTGCATTACATCCGTAATGTTTGTAGCAGCCATTCATGTGGAATAGAGTCAAACGCCTTTCTATAATCTATGAAGGTTTCTTTTATTTATTTGTGCGTGCTTTAGAACAATAGCATCGATGGTCAGTTGATGTTTACAGCCAAGGGCGTTACTCACGCAACCTTTCTGTTGCTCTTCCAGTATTTTGTTTGTAGAGCAGTGCTCATAGATTTTATTATTGATGAGAGCAGTGAAGAGCTCGTATAGGACTGATAGACATGTTATGGGTGTGTAGTTTTCCTGGTTCTTTTTGTCCCTTTTTTAAAAATCAAAGATGTTGTTCCTTTTGCCAGGTGTCCAGGTACTACTGCTGGGTTATAAAGTGCATTTGTAAAGACATTTGCAAGTGGTTCGTGGCTTGCGGATAGATATTTTGACCAGAAGTTTTGAATTTTATCTGGGCCTGGGGTCTTCCAATTCATTGATTTCTTTACAACTTCATATACCTCTTATTTGGTGTAGCCGTCAGCACGCATTTCTGGGGCTAATTCTAACCTTTTATTTTCATGTTCTATCCAGATGGCGTTTTGGTTGAAAGTCCTTGTTTCGGACCAGGTGGAACTCCAAAAACGTCGAAATGTTTCAGTATTGATTTCGTCGTTAGTACTTTCTCTGCTGCCACTTTCTTCACCGGCTTTATCCAGGCTTCTAAAGAACTGCTTACTGCTTTTGTAAAAGTCGTTGTTCTGCTTTTTCCTTTTATGCATTTCATTGTATCTACGGAGTCTTGCCCCTTTAACCTTGGTCTTCTGCCTGAGATTCTTTCAAGTTTATTGGCTGTTGGTTTATCTCACGGTTACGAAGGTTAATGTGGTATCTATGAGTTATAACTTTGATTTTTCTTCTAATTCTTCTTGACGGGTTGCCATTAAGGTACTCAGAGATTTGATCGTGTTGCATCGTTGCAATTTTTTCATCAACACCTATTAGATTAAGATATTTTTAAGATTTCTTCACATTAGTCCTTCTGCAGATATGACTATTGGGTATATCGTCACCTTTTCCAGGTGCCAGACACATTTGATTTCTATTACTAAGTTTTCATACTTTGTTCTTTTTTCCGCTTCGGTTTTTTTTTATGTTACTGGTCAGTGGAACTGCGACGTCTATAACTAAAGCTGTTTTCGATCTCTTGTTGATGAGTAAAGTGTCTGGTCGGTTATAGTCCACTATCCGATCTGTTAGCATAGGTCTGTCCCAGTACATTATATGGTCGCCTGTCTCCAATACTATAGGTTTGTATTTATAGAACAGTACTAAGTTACTTGTCAAATTATGTTTTTTAGCTAGTTATTGGTGAATGATCTTTGTTAATTGGTTGTGTCTTCCCAGTTAAGCAGAGTTTGCGAGTATTGGGCAGCCGGCTATAACGTGTTCTCCTGGTTGGCTGCATTTTCTGCATATATCCATCACTTCTGTTCCGATGCAATGCTTCGCGTAGTTGTTTGTGTTTATAACTTTATCTTGGATCGCTATGAAGAACCCTTCAGTTTCAGGAAACAGGTACCCGTTAGTGAGCCATTCTAGAGAGCTGGTTTGATCTATGTGCTCCTTCTGGAGTTCTCTCGGGAATCTACCGTGGAGGCTCCTTTCAAGATATCTATCATCTTCATCTTCGGTAGTGTTGAGTATGATTTGATCTCTTGAATTTTTCAAGTTCAAAGGCGTAAACTTATCGTCCATCTCGCGAGCCGCTGATAATATATCTTCCTGGGTGGAAAGGAGTTTACTCCGCATTTTTATCCCTTGCATTCTGCACATTTTGTAGATGTTAATTAATCCTCTACCACCTTCTTTTCTTGGGAGGTACAAACGATGTACAGAAGGGTTAGGATGTAAGCATCGGAATTTGGTTAGTAGTCTTCTTGTCATTCTATCCAATTCGTGTAGATCAGTGTCCGACCATTTTAAGATACCAAAGGAGTAGGTTAACGAAGGTATTGCCCAGGAGTTTATACTCTCCATCATATTCTTAGCTGACAATTTGGTGTTTAATACTTTTGTCAGTTTTTTTTGTATTTTTCAGTAAACTCTGCTTTTAAATTTGTGTGGTCGATTCTGATGTTCTGCGATATCCCAAGATATTTATAATAATCTTCACTTTTCATTTCTTCAATCCCTTGATATGTTTCACCTGTTGGGGCAGCATTGCTTTGATTATTTTTATGATGGTGCATTTTTCGTATCCGAATGTCATGTTTATATCTTGACTGAAACTTTTAGTGATGTTTATAAGGGATTTAAGCTTATACTGGCTTTCGGCGTTAATTTTTAGGTCATCCATGAACAGAAGATGGGAAATGCGTTGTTCACCAGATGCGTTTAGTTTATACCCAAAATTCGAACTTTTTAACATTGCTGACAGTGGGTTGAGTGCAAGACAAAACCACAATGGCGATAGCGAGTCACCCTGAAAAATTCCTCTTTGTATAGCTAACGTTCAATGTCCTTTTCTCCTAGTCGTAGGTTAATCTTCCAGTTTTTCATTAACATACTCAATACATTAACAATTCTTGGGCATACTTTGTATATCCGTAATGTTTGTAGCAGCCATTCATGTGGAATAGAGTCAAACGCCTTTCTATAATCTATGAAGGTTTCTTTTATTTATTTGTGCTTGCTTTAGAACAATAGCATCGATGGTCAGTTGATGTTTACAGCCAAGGGCGTTTCTCACGCAACCTTTCTGTTGCTCTTCCAGGATTTTGTTTGTAGAGCAGTGCTCATAGATTTTATTATTGATGAGAGCAGTGAAGAGCTTGTATAGGACTGATAGACATGTTATCGGTGTGTAGTTTTCCTGGTTCTTTTTGTCGCCTTTTTTAAAAATCAAAGATGTTGTTCCTTTTGCCAGGTGTCCAGGTACTACTGCTGGGTTATAAAGTGCATTTGTAAAGACATTTGCAAGTGGTTCGTGGCTTGCGGATAGATATTTTGACCAGAAGTTTTGAATTTTATCTGGGCCTGGGGTCTTCCAATTCATTGATTTCTTTACAACTTCATATACCTCTTCTTTGGTGAAGCCGTCAGCACGCATTTCTGGGGCTAATTCTAACCTTTTATTTTCATGTTCTATCCAGATGGCGTTTTGGTTGAAAGTCCTTGTTTCGGACCAGGTGGAACTCCAAAAACGTCGAAATGTTTCAGTATTGATTTCGTCGTTAGTACTTTCTCTGCTGCCACTTTCTTCACCGGCTTTATCCAGGCTTCTAAAGAACTGCTTACTGCTTTTGTAAAAATCGTTGTTCTGCTTTTTCCTTTTATGCATTTCATTGTATCTACGGAGTCTTGCCCCTTTAACCTTGGTCTTCTGCCTGAGATTCTTTCAAGTTTATTGGCTGTTGGTTTATCTCACGGTTACGAAGGTTAATGTGGTATCTATGAGTTATAACTTTGATTTTTCTTCTAATTCTTCTTGACGGGTTGCCATTAAGGTACTCAGAGATTTGATCGTGTTTCGCTCTTAATTGTTCTGTGCTTTCTTCTAGTCTTCTTCTCCACGCAGGAATTCGTTCACTGTTTCCTGGGGCGTTTACATTTCGAGTTGGAATCTTCTGCCCGTTGAGTTCAATTACCGTCAATGCTGCACAGTAAAGAGCTGTTTGAATTTCTTCCAAGCTCTGGTGGTGTAAAAAGAATTCGTTAGTGTTTCGTTAACATTTTGGATGATTCGAATAGCACTTCGCGGTTTTTTAAGCTTTGGTATGCGAGGCCTATCATTTGCTTCAATATCTCTGTGTATTTCCAAAATGCTCAAGAACTTAACTCTTGTTTGGTTCGGTGGGTTTCCAATCGTTGCGGAGCCGCTTTCTACTCCTTGAAGGGGTTCTATTAATTGAGGAAGCCCGTTATCTCTTTGGCCAAAGGCATTTATCGACTCGTGCGGTTGTATTTCAATAGATGGTACAGCTGGTTCTATTTGGTCACTTGTTTCTATTGTGATCGGGGGGGGGGGGGGGTGTTCTCTACCAGCTGTAATTCTTTTTGAACTATCTGCTTTATGTTATTTAACTCAACAGCAGTAAGATATTCTTTCGTTACTATTGCTCTTCTTCTGTCCACAATATTTTGTTCTATTATTGTTGGTTCAGGAAATATGCGGCAGAATTCCTGATGTAGTTTTTGTCTTAGTCCTGGAAGCGGGTTGTTTTCGCATTTGTTGGCACGGTAGTATATTTTCATCACTTCAATATTCATTTCACGTGTCCATTTGATTCTTTGCGAACGAAGTGTTCTACGAGCAGTCCCCATTGCGGAAGACGAGCCAGTAGGCACCATGGCTTGTGGTGTTATTGCCATATCGTTAACCTCTTCTTCTGTTGTGTTTCTTTCCAGAGCTGTAATTTGTTGAGGGACAAGGGCGCCTAGCAAGCTGTCATGACCATCACCAGCTCTGGTCATGCCCTGGCGATCCCCAGGCAGCGACAGTGGGTTATTTATTCTTTCTGTTGTGTTCTCTATTTTGGGTTTCATGCACTATTTTATACCTGTTCGCATAGAGGTATGGTTTAATGTTCCTTCAGGGTTGCATTTTAACATCGTTGCCAGCATACTAGGCCGTTTGACAGTGGGATCACAGGAACATCAGTCCTTAAGTTGTTCAAAGATCCATTACGGATTTTAGTCGCCTCTTACGACAGGCATGTCTTACCTCGGGAATATTCTAGCCCCTTACCCGCTGGGGTAATTATTCTTTTATTATTATTATTATTATTATCATTATTATTATTATTATTGTTATTATAATTATTATTTTTATTATTATTATTATTATTATTATTATTATTATTATTATTATTATTATTATTATTATTGTTTTTTATTATTATTATAATTATTATTATTATTATTATTATTATTATTATTATTATTATTATTATTATTATTATTATTATTATTATTATTATTATTTTTATTATTATTATTATTATTATTATTTTTATGATTATTATTATTATTATTAATATTATTATTATTATTATTATTATTATTATTATTTTTATTATTATTATTATATTATTATTTTTATCACTATTTTTATTATTTTTATTATTATTATTATTATTATTATTATTATTATTATTATTATTATTATTATTATTATTATTATAATTATTATTATTATTATTATTATTATTATTATTATTATTGTTATTATTATTAATGTTATTATTATTATTATTATTATTATTATTATTATTATTATTATTATTATTATTATTATTATTATTATTATTATTATTATTATTATTATTATTATTATTATTATTATTATTATGATTATATTCGAGGTCGTGCACTTTCTCAACTTTAAAAGTTGGAAAAAATTCATCGATCTATTGATTTGGCTCGAACGTTGTTGAGGAGGGAATTCACCCTGTCTCACCAAAACCGTAATAAATAAAACGTAAATATATCTTTTTTTTTTTTTTTTTTTTTTTTTTAGTTTAGTTTAAGAACTTTCTTACCATATGGCATGTTTGCAGAATATAAGTTTTTACCCCATCGTTGCAATTTTTTCATCAACACCTATTAGATTAAGGTATTTTTAAGATTTCTTCACATTAGTCCTTCTGCAGATATGACTATTGGGTATATCGTCACCGTTTCCGGGTGCCAGACACATTTGATTTCTATTACTAAGTTTTCATACTTTGTTCTTTTTTCCGCTTCGGTTTTTTTTATGTTACTGGTCAGTGGAACTGCGACGTCTATAACTAAAGCTGTTTTCGATCTCTTGTTGATGAGTAAAGTGTCTGGTCGGTTATAGTCCACTATCCGATCTGTTAGCATAGGTCTGTCCCAGTACATTATATGGTCGCCTGTCTCCAATACTATAGGTTTGTATTTATAGAACAGTACTAAGTTACTTGTCAAATTATGTTTTTTAGCTAGTTATTGGTGAATGATCTTTGTTAATTGGTTGTGTCTTCCCAGTTAAGAAGAGTTTGCGAGTATTGGACAGCCGGCTATAACTCCGCATTTTTATCCCTTGCATTCTGCACATTTTGTAGATGTTAATTAATCCTCTACCACCTTCTTTTCTTGGGAGGTACAAACGATGTACAGAAGGGTTAGGATGTAAGCATCGGAATTTGGTTAGTAGTCTTCTTGTCATTCTATCCAATTCGTGTAGATCAGTGTCCGACCATTTTAAGATACCAAAGGAGTAGGTTAACGAAGGTATTGCCCAGGAGTTTATACTCTCCATCATATTCTTAGCTGACAGTTTGGTGTTTAATACTTTTGTCAGTTTTTTTTGTATTTTTCAGTAAACTCTGCTTTTAAATTTGTGTGGTCGATTCTGATGTTCTGCGATATCCCAAGATATTTATAATAATCTTCACTTTTCATTTCTTCAATCCCTTGATATGTTTCACCTGTTGGGGCAGCATTGCTTTGATTATTTTTATGATGGTGCATTTTTCGTATCCGAATGTCATGTTTATATCTTGACTGAAACTTTAAGTGATGTTTATAAGGGATTTAAGCTTATACTGGCTTTCGGCGTTAATTTTTAGGTCATCCATGAACAGAAGATGGAAAATGCGTTGTTCACCAGATGCGTTTAGTTTATATCCAAAATTCGAACTTTTTAAGATTGCTGACAGTGGGTTGAGTGCAAGACAAAACCACAATGGCGAAAGCGAGTCACCCTGAAAAATTCCTCTTTGTATAGCTAACGTTCAATGTCCTTTTCTCCTAGTCGTAGGTTAATCTTCCAGTTTTTCATTAACATACTCAATACATTAACAATTCTTGGGCATACTTTGTATATCCGTAATGTTTGTAGCAGCCATTCATGTGGAATAGAGTCAAACGCCTTTCTATAATCTATGAAGGTTTCTTTTATTTATTTGTGCTTGCTTTAGAACAATAGCATCGATGGTCAGTTGATGTTTACAGCCAAGGGCGTTTCTCACGCAACCTTTCTGTTGCTCTTCCAGGATTTTGTTTGTAGAGCAGTGCTCATAGATTTTATTATTGATGAGAGCAGTGAAGAGCTTGTATAGGACTGATAGACATGTAATCGGTGTGTAGTTTTCCTGGTTCTTTTTTGCGCCTTTTTTAAAAATCAAAGATGTTGTTCCTTTTGCCAGGTGTCCAGGTACTACTGCTGGGTTATAAAGTGCATTTGTAAAGACATTTGCAAGTGGTTCGTGGCTTGCGGATAGATATTTTGACCAGAAGTTTTGAATTTTATCTGGGCCTGGGGTCTTCCAATTCATTGATTTCTTTACAACTTCATATACCTCTTCTTTGGTGAAGCCGTCAGCACGCATTTCTGCGTGCATTACATCCGTAATGTTTGTAGCAGCCATTCATGTGCAATAGAGTCAAACGCCTTTCTATAATCTATGAAGGTTTCTTTTATTTATTGTGCTTGCTTTAGAACAATAGCATCGATGGTCAGTTGATGTTACTAGCCAAGGGCGTTACTCACGCAACCTTTCTGTTGCTCTTCCAGTATTTTGTTTGTAGAGCAGTGCTCATAGATTTTATTATTGATGAGAGCAGTGAAGAGCTCGTATAGGACTGATAGACATGTTATGGGTGTGTAGTTTTCCTGGTTCTTTTTGTCCCTTTTTTAAAAATCAAAGATGTTGTTCCTTTTGCCAGGTGTCCAGGTACTACTGCTGGGTTATAAAGTGCATTTGTAAAGACATTTGCAAGTGGTTCGTGGCTTGCGGATAGATATTTTGACCAGAAGTTTTGAATTTTATCTGGGCCTGGGGTCTTCCAATTCATTGATTTCTTTACAACTTCATATACCTCTTATTTGGTGTAGCCGTCAGCACGCATTTCTGGGGCTAATTCTAACCTTTTATTTTCATGTTCTATCCAGATGGCGTTTTGGTTGAAAGTCCTTGTTTCGGACCAGGTGGAACTCCAAAAACGTCGAAATGTTTCAGTATTGATTTCGTCGTTAGTACTTTCTCTGCTGCCACTTTCTTCACCGGCTTTATCCAGGCTTCTAAAGAACTGCTTACTGCTTTTGTAAAAGTCGTTGTTCTGCTTTTTCCTTTTATGCATTTCATTGTATCTACGGAGTCTTGCCCCTTTAACCTTGGTCTTCTGCCTGAGATTCTTTCAAGTTTATTGGCTGTTGGTTTATCTCACGGTTACGAAGGTTAATGTGGTATCTATGAGTTATAACTTTGATTTTTCTTCTAATTCTTCTTGACGGGTTGCCATTAAGGTACTCAGAGATTTGATCGTGTTGCATCGTTGCAATTTTTTCATCAACACCTATTAGATTAAGATATTTTTAAGATTTCTTCACATTAGTCCTTCTGCAGATATGACTATTGGGTATATCGTCACCTTTTCCAGGTGCCAGACACATTTGATTTCTATTACTAAGTTTTCATACTTTGTTCTTTTTTCCGCTTCGGGTTTTTTTATGTTACTGGTCAGTGGAACTGCGACGTCTATAACTAAAGCTGTTTTCGATCTCTTGTTGATGAGTAAAGTGTCTGGTCGGTTATAGTCCACTATCCGATCTGTTAGCATAGGTCTGTCCCAGTACATTATATGGTCGCCTGTCTCCAATACTATAGGTTTGTATTTATAGAACAGTACTAAGTTACTTGTCAAATTATGTTTTTTAGCTAGTTATTGGTGAATGATCTTTGTTAATTGGTTGTGTCTTCCCAGTTAAGCAGAGTTTGCGAGTATTGGGCAGCCGGCTATAACGTGTTCTCCTGGTTGGCTGCATTTTCTGCATATATCCATCACTTCTGTTCCGATGCAATGCTTCGCGTAGTTGTTTGTGTTTATAACTTTATCTTGGATCGCTATGAAGAACCCTTCAGTTTCAGGAAACAGGTACCCGTTAATGAGCCATTCTAGAGAGCTGGTTTGATCTATGTGCTCCTTCTGGAGTTCTCTCGGGAATCTACCGTGGAGGCTCCTTTCAAGATATCTATCATCTTCATCTTCGGTAGTGTTGAGTATGATTTGATCTCTTGAATTTTTCAAGTTCAAAGGCGTAAACTTATCGTCCATCTCGCGAGCCGCTGATAATATATCTTCCTGGGTGGAAAGGAGTTTACTCCGCATTTTTATCCCTTGCATTCTGCACATTTTGTAGATGTTAATTAATCCTCTACCACCTTCTTTTCTTGGGAGGTACAAACGATGTACAGAAGGGTTAGGATGTAAGCATCGGAATTTGGTTAGTAGTCTTCTTGTCATTCTATCCAATTCGTGTAGATCAGTGTCCGACCATTTTAAGATACCAAAGGAGTAGGTTAACGAAGGTATTGCCCAGGAGTTTATACTCTCCATCATATTCTTAGCTGACAATTTGGTGTTTAATACTTTTGTCAGTTTTTTTTGTATTTTTCAGTAAACTCTGCTTTTAAATTTGTGTGGTCGATTCTGATGTTCTGCGATATCCCAAGATATTTATAATAATCTTCACTTTTCATTTCTTCAATCCCTTGATATGTTTCACCTGTTGGGGCAGCATTGCTTTGATTATTTTTATGATGGTGCATTTTTCGTATCCGAATGTCATGTTTATATCTTGACTGAAACTTTTAGTGATGTTTATAAGGGATTTAAGCTTATACTGGCTTTCGGCGTTAATTTTTAGGTCATCCATGAACAGAAGATGGAAAATGCGTTGTTCACCAGATGCGTTTAGTTTATATCCAAAATTCGAACTTTTTAAGATTGCTGACAGTGGGTTGAGTGCAAGACAAAACCACAATGGCGAAAGCGAGTCACCCTGAAAAATTCCTCTTTGTATAGCTAACGTTCAATGTCCTTTTCTCCTAGTCGTAGGTTAATCTTCCAGTTTTTCATTAACATACTCAATACATTAACAATTCTTGGGCATACTTTGTATATCCGTAATGTTTGTAGCAGCCATTCATGTGGAATAGAGTCAAACGCCTTTCTATAATCTATGAAGGTTTCTTTTATTTATTTGTGCTTGCTTTAGAACAATAGCATCGATGGTCAGTTGATGTTTACAGCCAAGGGCGTTTCTCACGCAACCTTTCTGTTGCTCTTCCAGGATTTTGTTTGTAGAGCAGTGCTCATAGATTTTATTATTGATGAGAGCAGTGAAGAGCTTGTATAGGACTGATAGACATGTAATCGGTGTGTAGTTTTCCTGGTTCTTTTTGGCGCCTTTTTTAAAAATCAAAGATGTTGTTCCTTTTGCCAGGTGTCCAGGTACTACTGCTGGGTTATAAAGTGCATTTGTAAAGACATTTGCAAGTGGTTCGTGGCTTGCGGATAGATATTTTGACCAGAAGTTTTGAATTTTATCTGAGCCTGGGGTCTTCCAATTCATTGATTTCTTTACAACTTCATATACCTCTTTTTTGGTGAAGCCGTCAGCACGCATTTCTGCGTGCATTACATCCGTAATGTTTGTAGCAGCCATTCATGTGCAATAGAGTCAAACGCCTTTCTATAATCTATGAAGGTTTCTTTTATTTATTTGTGCTTGCTTTAGAACAATAGCATCGATGGTCAGTTGATGTTACTAGCCAAGGGCGTTACTCACGCAACCTTTCTGTTGCTCTTCCAGTATTTTGTTTGTAGAGCAGTGCTCATAGATTTTATTATTGATGAGAGCAGTGAAGAGCTCGTATAGGACTGATAGACATGTTATGGGTGTGTAGTTTTCCTGGTTCTTTTTGTCCCTTTTTTAAAAATCAAAGATGTTGTTCCTTTTGCCAGGTGTCCAGGTACTACTGCTGGGTTATAAAGTGCATTTGTAAAGACATTTGCAAGTGGTTCGTGGCTTGCGGATAGATATTTTGACCAGAAGTTTTGAATTTTATCTGGGCCTGGGGTCTTCCAATTCATTGATTTCTTTACAACTTCATATACCTCTTATTTGGTGTAGCCGTCAGCACGCATTTCTGGGGCTAATTCTAACCTTTTATTTTCATGTTCTATCCAGATGGCGTTTTGGTTGAAAGTCCTTGTTTCGGACCAGGTGGAACTCCAAAAACGTCGAAATGTTTCAGTATTGATTTCGTCGTTAGTACTTTCTCTGCTGCCACTTTCTTCACCGGCTTTATCCAGGCTTCTAAAGAACTGCTTACTGCTTTTGTAAAAGTCGTTGTTCTGCTTTTTCCTTTTATGCATTTCATTGTATCTACGGAGTCTTGCCCCTTTAACCTTGGTCTTCTGCCTGAGATTCTTTCAAGTTTATTGGCTGTTGGTTTATCTCACGGTTACGAAGGTTAATGTGGTATCTATGAGTTATAACTTTGATTTTTCTTCTAATTCTTCTTGACGGGTTGCCATTAAGGTACTCAGAGATTTGATCGTGTTTCGCTCTTAATTGTTCTGTGCTTTCTTCTAGTCTTCTTCTCCACGCAGGAATTCGTTCACTGTTTCCTGGGGCGTTCACATTTCGAGTTGAAATCTTCTGCCCGTTGAGTTCAATTACTGTCAATGCTGCACAGTAAAGAGCTGTTTGAATTTCTTCCAAGCTCTGGTGGTGTAAAAAGAATTCGTTAGTGTTTCGTTAACATTTTGGATGATTCGAATAGCACTTCGCGGTTTTTTAAGCTTTGGTA
>OZ020510.1:64222101-64265686 GCA_963971375.1 Platycheirus rosarum | reverse complement strand
ATTATTATATTATTATTATTATTATTATTATTATTATTATTATTATTATTATTATTATTATTATTATTATTATTATTATTATTATTATTATTATTATTATTATTATTATTATTATTATTATTATTATTATTATTATTATTATTATTATTATTATTATTATTATTATTATTATTATTATTATTATTATTATTATTATTATTATTATTATTATTATTATTATTATTATTATTATTATTATTATTATTATTATTATTATTATTATTATTATTATTATTATTATTATTATTATTATTATTATTATTATTATTATTATTATTATTATTATTATTATTATTATTATTATTATTATTATTATTATTATTATTATTATTATTATTATTATTATTATTATTATTATTATTATTATTATTATTATTATTATTATTATTATTATTATTATTATTATTATTATTATTATTATTATTATTATTATTATTATTATTATTATTATTATTATTATTATTATTATTATTATTATTATTATTATTATTATTATTATTATTATTATTATTATTATTATTATTATTATTATTATTATTATTATTATTATTATTATTATTATTATTATATTATTATTATTATTATTATTATTATTATTATTATTATTATTATTATTATTATTATTATTATTATTATTATTATTATTATTATTATTATTATTATTATTATTATTATTATTATTATTATTATTATTATTATTATTATTATTATTATTATTATTATTATTATTATTATTATTATTATTATTATTATTATTATTATTATTATTATTATTATTATTATTATTATTATTATTATTATTATTATTATTATTATTATTATTATTATTATTATTATTATTATTATTATTATTATTATTATTATTATTATTATTATTATTTATTATTATTATTATTATTATTATTATTATTATTATTAATTATTATTATTATTATTATTATTATTATTATTATTATTATTTATTATTATTATTATTATTATTATTATTATTATTATTATTATTATTATTATTATTATTATTATTATTATTATTATTATTATTATTATTATTATTATTATTATTATTATTATTATTATTATATTATTATTATTATTATTATTATTATTATTATTATTATTATTATTATTATTATTATTATTATTATTATTATTATTATTATTATTATTATTATTATTATTATTATTATTATTATTATTATTATTATTATTATTATTATTATTATTATTATTATTATTATTATTATTATTATTATTATTATTATTATTATTATTATTATTATTATTATTATTATTATTATTATTATTATTATTATTATTATTATTATTATTATTATTATTATTATTATTATTATTATTATTATTATTATTATTATTATTATTATTATTATTATTATTATTATTATTATTATTATTATTATTATTATTATTATTATTATTATTATTATTATTATTATTATTATTATTATTATTATTATTATTATTATTATTATTATTATTATTATTATTATTATTATTATTATTATTATTATTATTATTATTATTATTATTATTATTATTATTATTATTATTATTATTATTATTAATTATTATTATTATTATTATTATTATTATTATTATTATTATTATTATTATTATTATTATTATTATTATTATTATTATTATTATTATTATTATTATTATTATTATTATTATTATTATTATTATTATTATTATTATTATTATTATTATTATTATTATTATTATTATTATTATTATTATTATTATTATTATTATTATTATTATTATTATTATTATTATTATTATTATTATTATTATTATTATTATTATTATTATTATTATTATTATTATTATTATTATTATTATTATTATTATTATTATTATTATTATTATTATTATTATTATTATTATTATTATTATTATTATTATTATTATTATTATTATTATTATTATTATTATTATTATTATTATTATTATTATTTATTATTATTATTATTATTATTATTATTATTATTATTATTATTATTATTATTATTATTATTATTATTATTATTATTATTATTATTATTATTATTATTATTATTATTATTATTATTATTATTATTATTATTATTATTATTATTATTATTATTATTATTATTATTATTATTATTATTATTATTATTATTATTATTATTATTATTATTATTATTATTATTATTATTATTATTATTATTATTATTATTATTATTATTATTATTATTATTATTATTATTATTATTATTATTATTATTATTATTATTATTATTATTATTATTATTATTATTATTATTATTATTATTATTATTATTATTATTATTATTATTATTATTATTATTATTATTATTATTATTATTATTATTATTATTATTATTATTATTATTATTATTATTATTATTATTATTATTATTATTATTATTTTATTATTATTATTATTATTATTATTATTATTATTATTATTATTATTATTATTATTATTATTATTATTATTATTATTATTATTATTATTATTATTATTATTATTATTATTATTATTATTATTATTATTATTATTATTATTATTATTTATTATTATTATTATTATTATTATTATTATTATTATTATTATTATTATTATTATTAATTATTATTATTATTATTATTATTATTATTATTATTATTATTATTATTATTATTATTATTATTATTATTATTATTATTATTATTATTATTATATTATTATTATTATTATTATTATTATTATTATTATTATTATTATTATTATTATTATTATTATTATTATTATTATTATTATTATATTATTATTATTATTATTATTATTATTATTATTATTATTATTATTATTATTATTATTATTATTATTATTATTATTATTATTATTATTATTATTATTATTATTATTATTATTATTATTATTATTATTATTATTATTATTATTATTATTATTATTATTATTATTATTATTATTATTATTATTATTATTATTATTATTATTATTATTATTATTATTATTATTATTATTATTATTATTATTATTATTATTATTATTATTATTATTATTATTATTATTATTTATTATTATTATTATTATTATTATTATTATTATTATTATTATTATTATTATTATTATTATTATTATTATTATTATTATTATTATTATTATTATTATTATTATTATTATTATTATTATTATTATTATTATTATTATTATTATTATTATTATTATTATTATTATTATTATTATTATTATTATTATTATTATTATTATTATTATTATTATTATTATTATTATTATTATTATTATTATTATTATTATTATTATTATTATTATTATTATTAATTATTATTATTATTATTATTATTATTATTATTATTATTATTATTATTATTATTATTATTATTATTATTATTATTATTATTATATTATTATTATTATTATTATTATTATTATTATTATTATTATTATTATTATTATTATTATTATTATTATTATTATTATTATTATTATTATTATTATTATTATTATTATTATTATTATTATTATTATTATTATTATTATTATTATTATTATTATTATTATTATTATTAATTATTATTATTATTATTTATTATTATTATTATTATTATTATTATTATTATTATTATTATTATTATTATTATTATTATTATTATTATTATTATTATTATTATTATTATTATTATTATTATTATTATTATTATTATTATTATTATTATTATTATTATTATTATTATTATTATTATTATTATTATTATTATTATTATTATTATTATTATTATTATTATTATTATTATTATTATTATTATTATTATTATTATTATTATTATTATTATTATTATTATTATTATTATTATTATTATTATTATTATTATTATTATTATTATTATTATTATTATTATTATTATTATTATTATTATTATTATTATTATTATTATTATTATTATTATTATTATTATTTATTATTATTATTATTATTATTATTATTATTATTATTATTATTATTATTATTATTATTATTATTATTATTATTATTATTATTATTATTATTATTATTATTATTATTATTATTATTATTATTATTATTATTATTATTATTATTATTATTATTATTATTATTATTATTATTATTATTATTATTATTATTATTATTATTATTATTATTATTATTATTATTATTATTATTATTATTATTATTATTATTATTATTATTATTATTATTATTATTATTATTATTATTATTATTATTATTATTATTATTATTATTATTATTATTATTATTATTATTATTATTATTATTATTATTATTATTATTATTATTATTATTATTATTATTATTATTATTATTATTATTATTATTATTATTATTATTATTATTATTATTATTATTATTATTATTATTATTATTATTATTATTATTATTATTATTATTATTATTATTATTATTATTATTATTATTATTATTATTATTATTATTATTATTATTATTATTATTATTATTATTATTATTATTATTATTATTATTATTATTATTATTATTATTATTATTATTATTATTATTATTATTATTATTATTATTATTATTATTATTATTATTATTATTATTATTATTATTATTATTATTATTATTATTATTATTATTATTATTATTATTATTATTATTATTATTATTATTATTATTATTATTATTATTATTATTATTATTATTATTATTATTATTATTATTATTATTATTATTATTATTATTATTATTATTATTATTATTATTATTATTATTATTATTATTATTATTATTATTATTATTATTATTATTATTATTATTATTATTATTATTATTATTATTATTATTATTATTATTATTATTATTATTATTATTATTATTATTATTATTATTATTATTATTATTATTATTATTATTATTATTATTATTATTATTATTATTATTATTATTATTATTATTATTATTATTATTATTATTATTATTATTATTATTATTATTATTATTATTATTATTATTATTATTATTATTATTATTATTATTATTATTATTATTATTATTATTATTATTATTATTATTATTATTATTATTATTATTATTATTATTATTATTATTATTATTATTATTATTATTATTATTATTATTATTATTATTATTATTATTATTATTATTATTATTATTATTATTATTATTATTATTATTATTATTATTATTATTATTATTATTATTATTATTATTATTATTATTATTATTATTATTATTATTATTATTATTATTATTATTATTATTATTATTATTATTATTATTATTATTATTATTATTATTATTATTATTATTATTATTATTATTATTATTATTATTATTATTATTATTATTATTATTATTATTATTATTATTATTATTATTATTATTATTATTATTATTATTATTATTATTATTATTATTATTATTATTATTATTATTATTATTATTATTATTATTATTATTATTATTATTATTATTATTATTATTATTATTATTATTATTATTATTATTATTATTATTATTATTATTATTATTATTATTATTATTATTATTATTATTATTATTATTATTATTATTATTATTATTATTATTATTATTATTATTATTATTATTATTATTATTATTATTATTATTATTATTATTATTATTATTATTATTATTATTATTATTATTATTATTATTATTATTATTATTATTATTATTATTATTATTATTATTATTATTATTATTATTATTATTATTATTATTATTATTATTATTATTATTATTATTATTATTATTATTATTATTATTATTATTATTATTATTATTATTATTATTATTATTATTATTATTATTATTATTATTATTATTATTATTATTATTATTATTATTATTATTATTATTATTATTATTATTATTATTATTATTATTATTATTATTATTATTATTATTATTATTATTATTATTATTATTATTATTATTATTATTATTATTATTATTATTATTATTATTATTATTATTATTATTATTATTATTATTATTATTATTATTATTATTATTATTATTATTATTATTATTATTATTATTATTATTATTATTATTATTATTATTATTATTATTATTATTATTATTATTATTATTATTATTATTATTATTATTATTATTATTATTATTATTATTATTATTATTATTATTATTATTATTATTATTATTATTATTATTATTATTATTATTATTATTATTATTATTATTATTATTATTATTATTATTATTATTATTATTATTATTATTATTATTATTATTATTATTATTATTATTATTATTATTATTATTATTATTATTATTATTATTATTATTATTATTATTATTATTATTATTATTATTATTAATTATTATTATTATTATTATTATTATTATTATTATTATTATTATTATTATTATTATTATTATTATTATTATTATTATTATTATTATTATTATTATTATTATTATTATTATTATTATTATTATTATTATTATTATTATTATTATTATTATTATTATTATTATTATTATTATTATTATTATTATTATTATTATTATTATTATTATTATTATTATTATTATTATTATTATTATTATTATTATTATTATTATTATTATTATTATTATTATTATTATTATTATTATTATTATTATTATTATTATTATTATTATTATTATTATTATTATTATTATTATTATTATTATTATTATTATTATTATTATTATTATTATTATTATTATTATTATTATTATTATTATTATTATTATTATTATTATTATTATTATTATTATTATTATTATTATTATTATTATTATTATTATTATTATTATTATTATTATTATTATTATTATTATTATTATTATTATTATTATTATTATTATTATTATTATTATTATTATTATTATTATTATTATTATTATTATTATTATTATTATTATTATTATTATTATTATTATTATTATTATTATTATTATTATTATTATTATTATTATTATTATTATTATTATTATTATTATTATTATTATTATTATTATTATTATTATTATTATTATTATTATTAT
The DNA here is from genome assembly GCA_963971375.1 of Platycheirus rosarum. Lineage (NCBI taxonomy): Eukaryota > Metazoa > Arthropoda > Insecta > Diptera > Syrphidae > Platycheirus > Platycheirus rosarum. The sequence goes on along the minus strand of OZ020510.1, from coordinate 64,258,526 downwards.
TATTATTATTATTATTATTATTATTATTATTATTATTATTATTATTATTATTATTATTATTATTATTATTATTATTATTATTATTATTATTATTATTATTATTATTATTATTATTATTATTATTATTATTATTATTATTATTATTATTATTATTATTATTATTATTATTATTATTATTATTATTATATATATACATCTTTTGTACTGAAGACTATCGAGAAGTTCATTCACAATTTCTTGAGAACAGAAATATTAGTAAATTCAGAACAGGGAAATCTACAGAAACTGCCCTTTACCAACTAAAACAAACATCCAAAAGCTAATAGACTCAAGAGAAATGGCTCTGTTCGGTTTCCTAGACATTGAGGGTGCCTTTGACAATACCTCACATGAGGCAGTCAACAAATCACTACAAAGGAAAAATACTCCGATTACCATTGTAAGGTGTGTAAATGCAATGCTAGAAACAGAACGGATGAAACACACTCAAACCAAAAAATTCTGAGAATTCTCACAACGAGACGATGTCCACAAGGAGAGGTTCTGTCACCTCTACTGTGGAGTTTAGTAGTAGATGAATTACTCGAAAAACTTACAGTAATAGGTATATTCATAGTATATAATAGTAATATTCATAAAAAGCACGGCAAAAGCACATTTGCAAGGTTTGCCAAAGTAAACCAGGGAAGAGAGCAGGTGCAGTCGCAGCCAAAGATTTCGTAGGGGGTCATAGTCATATTAATAGCAAAACAACTGCAAATAAAACAAGTAAAAAAAAATAATAAAAACCGAAATAACGACAAATTTCCATTTCTCTTCTTTTTGTGTAAGCTGTGGTGGCAATATTTGAGAAGTCAAAATTATTATATATAGACTTCTATGTTTATTTTCTCGATGAATATTAAGAAGAGCTTAACCTGCCAGCTTCTCTTATAATTTGCTTGCTGTCAACCAAGTTTTTACACGCCTTAGGAATCAGGATGGAAAGTTATCTCTTGGATGTCGTAGCGCCATTGGCAATTGGCGAAAAATTTTAAACATGTTTCTAAGACAAGTTGTTTTGGGTTAAAGTATATTATTTTATGACTAATAAAATTAAAATAGAGCCGGCTCTCGTTTCATATTTAATTTTTTGAGTCGACTCCCATTTTATAATGAACTAAGAAAAGGTTTTAAATATTTAAAATTTTGCGATATTGTGTTTAGGTGGAGATCATCGTCGCATTGTTCGATTTTAGAAACAACACAATTAGCCACATCCAACTCATGTTTTTTTTAGCCCCCGCCTCCACTTTGAAACCCATAACTGATGCTGTGTAATTGTGCTAAAAGCAGGGACGCCTATATTTGGTATTACCAAAAATTACGGCAAAAAGTTCTGCAGTGTCCCAAAGGCAGTAAAAATTGTTGGTCATTTGTAAAAAAATATTAAAATTTCCTCAACATCTTCGGTTCCAACGCTCATCGACAATAACAAACCAATTGTTTACTCTCCAGAGAAGGCAAACTTGCTCGCCGCCAATTTCGCTGCCAGCTGCACGCTGCCGCATAGCAACGTTGCCCCTCCTGTACTTGAGAATTTAAATTTTTCCATGGGACAGATTTTTTTCCGCACTCGTACAGTAGCAAGAGTTCTCAAAGATCTCGATATTCACAAATCCACTGGCCCGGATGGTATACCCCCGATTCTTCTGAAGAGGTGTTCTTCATCGCTCCTACTCTTCTGGAATCTTTCCTAGAAGATGGAAAACTGCATTTGTTCAGCCTGTCCCTAAGAAAGGTGACCCATCCTCCCCCTCCTCCTACCGACCCATAGCACTGACATCCCTTCTTTCTAAGGTCATGGAAACACTGATTAACCGTCAGCTTAAGGAATATCTCGAAGATCGCAAGCCTCTCCATGACCGCCAGTATGGCTTCCGCAGCAACCGTTCCACTGGTGATCTGATGGCATATCTCACCGAACAGTGGAACAAGTCTTTACATCGCTTTGGTGAAAGTAAGATTATTGCTCTTGATATCTCCAAGGCATTTGATAGAGTTTGGCATGAAGCTCTCTTATCGAAAATGCGTGCTTTTGGGATCGATATTACTCTTGTTCGTTGGATTAGAAGCTATCTTCTGGACCGTTCAATACAAGTTGTATTGGACGGATTCAAGTCTGATTCCCATAAAATAAATGCTGGTGTGCCCCAGAGCTCTGTTTTGTCTCCGACTCTTTTCTTAATTTTTATAAATGATCTTCTGTCTGTTACTTCTAATCCACTTAACTGTTTTGCTGAAGACTCTACCCTCAACTTTTCATATTCGTTCGATAATTCACGTCCTTCGCCTTCGGACGTACAATTGCAACGGTGCCGTATGTCAAGCTCATTAAACTCCGATTTATACAGCATTGTCAAATGGGGTAATAGGAATCGTGTGGAGTTTAATGCTTCGGAAACTCAATGTTGTCTTCTGTCGTTAAAGCTAAACATACCCCCAATGCCATTGTCCATGAATGGCACTTACATCGAAGAAACCGAAAAGCTCTCAGCATTCAGTATGTGTGTCAACGACGACCTCCGTTGGAACGACCATATATTTGAAATCGCTAAGAATGCTGCTAATTGCTTAGGTTTTCTGTATCGGTGTAAGAAGTATTTTTCCCCATCTGATCTGGCTACAATTTATAAAGCGTTTATACGCCCTAAACTCGAGTATAACTCCAATCTGTGGGCAGGTGCTTCACAAACATCGCTTCACTTGCTTGATAGAATACAAAATAGAGCGTTAAGATTGATAGGAAATAGAACTGCCACTGAATCAATTGCCCCACTGGAACACAGACGCAATGTTTCATGTCTTTCCTTATTTTATCGTTTCTTTTACAAAAACGGTTCACTCGAAGTAGCCAGTTGCATTCCTCCCCTTAAAAGTTTCGCCCGTAATACTCGTCTCGCAAGGAATGCTCATCAGTTTACCCTTGAGCCCAATTTCGGACGTACCGTGAAATATAGGGATTCTTTTTTTAGCCGAACGACACGAATTTGGAATAGTTTACCCGGCGAGATTTTCCCTTGCCATTTTGATCTGCAAACATTCAAAACCAATGTTAATCGACACCTCCTATCTCTCCCCTCCCTATCTTCCGAATGCCCGCGCAGTGTGTTACATTAAAAGGGAAACAAGTAGTCCCTTGTACGCGCGTTAATTATAAAAAAAATACTGTTTTCGAATCGCCTACTTACTTTCTCCTCATATGTCAAAAAATGTGGCGAATTGAAAACTCGTTCTGTTACCATTGGCGAACATTCGTCTCTATCTGTCAGAATCGGTCGAACTGTAAATCCTGGTGACTTTAAATAATAAAGCAATTATTTTGAAAAACTTGTGTTTTTTTTTAAGAACAAACATCTTTTTTTCTTTTCTTTTTAAATAATGATGCTGAAACTCATTCGGGGCGATGATTCCTGTGGGTTCAGTCCACATCCAACAATTTCAGGCAGTCCAGATTTCTTAAAGAACTCATTTCTAGCTTGTTGCTCCTCCGAATTGGTCATATCTATCTTTATCCAAGCCCGGACAACTTTTTGTTTCAAGCACGTCAAGAACTTTTCTTAAAACAACACACACTGCAGGTTGTGGGAGCTCCAGCTTGAAGTCGTTTCTGACAGAACTTTGGTAGCTGCAACTACTGAGGAACCGCAAGGCTGATTGCTGAAATTACTGAACTTTGAGTTGTTTGAAATTATGAACTCATGATATTTAAGACTAACTCAAACGCATGTTTGTTAATCCGAAAATATAAAATAAATTAATTAATGTAAAAGACAATTAGTTGAACAAAGGGAATAAGTAATTTGTTTCTTACAAAGTGTCAAGTAGTTCAAGTGGGTTGGAACTTGGAACTATGTATCTCTCAAACTTATCAATCTACAGATCATATTTTTACTTACGATTATAGGAACTATAAGGCAAGTTTAGGATTCGTGAATATAAAAAAAAATTGAGATAACAATCAAACATAACATTACGATCATAGGGAAGCCTAAAAAATCATTGGCAATAAATGTCCGTCTGTCTGTCTGTCTATCCGGGTGTATATCGACCTGCAACCTAAACGGGTTAAGCGAAATTTTGGTATGTGTTTATCTTTTGGTATTCCTCAGAGGGAAATTGAAATTTTATTTTTAGGGCAAAAATAACTGTACTTGCCATACGACCGTTTAGGAAAAGCTTATTTTTCTCGAAAACGGCTCCAACGATTTTGACAAAAAAATTTGAGAATTTTTTTAGTTGGTATTGGCTATCATTTGATCAGAACCACATATACGGGAAAAATCTATTAACGGGGCCTTTCATATAACGGTTTTTTTAATTTTTTGCTGGCTCGGTAACGGCTCCATGGAGTTCTGTAAAATTTTATATTTGAAGAGATCTAGATAGCCAAATTAATTCTGCATATCAAAATTTTGAATAACTTTTTTTTCTAATAAAAAATAATTTTTGATTTTTTTTTTTTTGAAAAATCAATATTTTTAAAACTTACCAAAAAAATAATTTCTATTTTTATAATCACATGTATATTAATAAACTGTAAAAAACTGCATACCAAAATTTAAAAAAAATTTATTTTTCAAAAAACTAAAAATACAAAACAGGATTTTATCAAAATCCGTCCTACTATTTTCTAAATATTTTTTTCATAAATTTTTCGTTCTTTAAGACGTGTGATAGCGTACTTCATTTTTACTAGAAAACTTTAAGTATTGTGATTTTGATAATTTTTATAAGTGTTATTTTTAACGCAAATGGTATTTGTTTTTTTTTTGCAAAGATCTTGCTGTCGAATGTAATTAGGCACATAAGAGCAAGTACGTGCGACCCGGTCCTGCTCATATTTTTTTTTCATTGCTCGTCTGTTGGTCTTTGTCGCCAAAAACCAAATCTATTTTACTGTTTATATTTTTTATATTTTCTGAAATCTTTGTTAGTAATAAAAAAACGTACATAATTTTCGACACAAATGGAACCAATGGATGTTCAACAACAACTTGACTAAGCATATTCAGTTTTTAATGTTGGTAGCTTTGTTATGACAGGCGAACGTCGGAGTTCGCTTTACGCAATACCACGACAAAAGTAATTCCCTAATTTTTTCGACGTGAGTCGAACGTTCGACTCGCGAGTCATAATAGGGCCCTATAACTCGTATTTATGTACAGTATAAACAAAATGTGGGGGTGTTTTAGGAAACAGGGGTCTTGAACGATAAATTAATCTATATTTATGCCGATGAGTGTCGGCGTGAATTATCGTGTTTCGTATTTTTTTCAATATTACAATATTACTAAACTATTGGAGATAATTATGCGAAGTAATTTTTTGTATAACCTAATTTTTACAAGATAAAACAAGTCGCAAGGAGTTCCTAAAAAAATAAATATAGTACTGTTTTGATTCTAGAATGCATAGAAAATTAAAAACAAGTAATAAAAGATTTTTTGTTTGCTTTCAGAAACAAAGGTTTAAAAAAAGGTATTAACACAGAACACATTTCACAAATTCAGCTTTTATTTTCCTCATTTTCAAAAAAAAATATAAATAAATACTTTTTCGTTTTTTTCCAAAATGTCAAGTTTTAAATAATTTTTGTTTTATTTTTGTATATATTGATACAAATTATTTAATTTATAAATGATTTGAGAAAGCAGACTTTTGGCTTTGAAAAACGGTTTAGCATAATATTTTCGATATTGCCGTTATTTAGTACATACTTGCTCCTATGTGTCTATTCAAAATGTGAGGCTAGATCCTTAAAAGAAACAAGTAACATAGAAAAATACATGGTTTGATCTTATAAAGAGTGGAAAAATCACAACTATATTAACGGTTTTAGTAAAACCGAAGTACGACATCACACGTCTTAAATAATAATGAGAACTGTAGGATTTTGATAAAATCCTGTTTTTCATTTTTAGGTTTAAAAATTTTTGTTGGAGATTTTGGTATGTAGTATTGTATTTATATCTATACAGCTGATTATTGAACTGAAAATATTTTCTTTCGATTAGTTTTCAAAATATTGAATTTACATAAAAAAAAAACAATTTAAAATAGAAAAAAAATATGCAAAATTAATTTGGCTATCTAGGTCTTCTCAAATATAAAATTTGACAGAAATCCAAAAAGCCGTTACCGACTGAGTCAAAAAAAAATAAAAACCGTTATATGAATGGTACCGTTCTTAGACTTTTCCGGTAAAGTCGGCTTTTGCCAAATGATAGCCAATACCTGTAAAAATATTTTCAAAAAATTTCATTAATATCGTTGAAGCCGTTTTCGAGAAAAAAAAACGTTTTTTCTTAACAGTTATATTGCAGGTACCGTTATTTTAAACCCTGAAAATAAAATTTCAAGTTTCTTCCTGAGGAATGCCAAAAGATACACACATACCAAACTTGAAGGTAATCGCTCAACCCGTTTAGCCTTCAGCTCGTTATACATATGTTGTGCCATTAAACTGGAGAACACAGCTTTTATAAAGAACATCCGAAAAACTAGATATGTACAAGTTATACAGACTGAAGTTTTTCAGTTCAAACAGAGTTATAAGGAACCTGGGAGTTCTTACGTAGAAAGAGCTTATGCCCTTTGTGATGAGCTCAACAACGAGAATGCTAGCACAAGAGACGATGCTGCTAATACAGCCATCAGAAGTCCTAATACCAAAACGATTCTAAACAGTTTTTACAATGGGCTGATACCCTAGTTTAAAACTTTGGTGAAAAGAGCCAGATGTAGTGATTTAGACGAAGCTCTAGAAATTGCAATGGAAGAAGAAAAACTTCTTACCACTGCCAATGGTGAAAATAAATACTGTCACCACTGCCGAACGCAGATACACAACACAACAGAGTGTCGTCTTCAGCCAAGGGAAAACAGAACTTAAATGTCGAATCCCAATACATCATGTCGTTATTGCAAAAATCTGGGTCACACAATAGACCAATGCAGAAAAAAACAGTTTAACAACAGCAGGCAAGACAATTCGAAACACTATGGAGCCAATCAAAATTCGGGAAACTACCAATGACCTGGCCCGTCCAACACTCGGAACCAGGTAAAGCACATGAATTAAGGTGCAAAAACGATAATAAATCAGCTAAACAATCTCAGAATCGAAATTCAATTTCTCTGCATCCACTAATACCACCATATAAAAAATCTCAAATGAAGATTCAATATCTCTGCATCCACTGAATTCACTGTATCAAGAATCTCAGAATGAAAATCTAATTTCTCTGCAACCACTGTTTCAAGAATCTCATAATGAAGATTCAATTTCTCTGAATCCACTGTCCCATAACATCATATCAAATACTCTAAATCCACTGTCTCATAACCAAAAATGAAATCCATTTAGTTCACAGTCTCAACATATAAATTCAAATCAATCAAAATCAAAATCACTATATCAAAATTCTAAAGCTTCTATTTCAACACGCGATAAAATCCCTCTGCAAAAATCACAAAATCAGTCTCAAATTCCTAAATCCTCTATTCCAAACCTAAAGTCAACTCAAAAAAATTCTAAACAAAAAATATCTACATATTCCAATTAATTTAGCAACAAGACGTGGAGTTGCCAAATTTTAACAAAAAAGAGATAGTATTCTTCCTAAATCTAAATACGACAAAGACTATACAAGAAAATCAAAGATTATACTAAACCAAAATCACCGGCAAAATAGAAGTACCACACAAATAAATAATCTACAAGATTTCCTAAACGGATCATCGAGCTCTGATCTGAATAAATCACGTACTCCTGAAATAATACAAAATCATAACGAAAAATCTAAGCCTGTTGCTCATATAGGCTGTTTAAACAATGCTTCTAGTTTCAAAAGCGAAATTAACATAGCTTCTAAGGATACTATCTCCAATCAAAACATTATGCTTTTAGACACAGGTGCAATCTTGAGTTTATAAAAAATAAATAAATTAAATAAAGAGCTTTGGGTTCATACTAACAATATAATTGAATTAAAAGGCATAGGTAATACTCCCACATCAACACTAGGCACACTTTTTCTGAATATAGAAATAACACCAGGAGTAAAACTAAAATACTTATTTCATGTAGTGCCTTAAAATTTTCCAATAAGTCAAGATGGAATTTTAGGTGAAGACCTATTTCGAGATGTTAACGCTATACTAAATTACAAAGACAATATTCTAATATACCAATTCAAAGATAAAAGATATACAACAGATTTCATTAGTAAACGAAAGTCTATTACCATACCTGCTAGATCTGTAAAAATAATTAAATATGGATCGATTGGCGAACCAACAAATCAAATATATTTTTCACAAGAAATTCACGTCAACAATGAAGATGTAGTCTTAGAAGATTTAAATTTAGAATTTACAAATAGTAATGACTTCTATATTTATAATCTAAATTCATTCGATCCTCAAACTCATATAAACGACAGATTGAGTAAAATTCAAAACCAACTTCCACTAGACCACCTAAATAGTGAAGAAAAGAAAGCGATTATTGATATCTGCCGTAATTACAACCATTTATTTTTCCTCCATGGCGATATTCTGTCAACCTCTGGGATTACACATCAAATAAAGACAAACCCAAATTTACCCGCAGTTAACATTAGACCATATCGATTAGCACAAATTCACACAAATGAAACAAAGAATCAAGTAGACAAAATGTAGCAGGATGAAATAATTAGACCAAGTTCAAATCCATGGAATGCCCCTCTTCTAGTCGTGTCAAAGAAAGGAAAACAGAAGTGGAGAGAAGTAGTGGACTACAGGAAAAAGGAAACGACAATAATCACTGACGTGAAAGACGCAGTTAACAAAACAGCTGAAAGCATAAATAATAATGCCAAAGAAAGGAAAACAGAAGTGGAGAGTAGTAGTGGACTACAGGAAACAGGAAACGACAATAATCACTGACGTGTTAGACGCACTAAACAAAAATGCTGAAAACATAAATAATAATTTCAACTCTGTTACAGAAAAAATTAGACAGAACACACTAAAAAATCTTACTAGTTTCGAAAAAAATACTACATAACTTTGACCAAATATCCAATTTAGCATTTTCATTTGCTACACAAATTCTGTCAAAACAATCTTAAATACTTGACATCTTACAAGGAGCAAAAGTGAATAAGCTGGATAGTAGATTCCTTAATTCAATATTATTCATTTCTACATTAAAAGACATCCAAATAGAACTACCAAACAATATAAGATTCCCAAGAAAAATATCTAGAATAAATCTTCCAATCATAGACAGAATCACTACGACGAGTCCGATTTTCAATCAAAATCTCATGATACAAGTTACAATTCCATTGGTAGATGAAGAATTTAACTTAGTAAAACTTACACCATTACATTCAAAATACAAAGAGAACACGTATAGCTATTTCTCAATATATAGTGAGTTTGTAGCTATAAACGAAAATTATAGGCGATACATATTTTGAATAGCGAAGATCTAGATAAATGTACCAAAACTGATTCCAATCACTTCAAATGTGAGAAAAACTTCGTTGTTCACAACCATAATACAAATACAAACAACTGCATTATACAATTAATATCAGCTGATTGTGAAACAAAAATATTTGCGCTTGAACAAGAAGTTTGGTTCAATCTTATGAGGAAGAATTCATGGCTGTATGTCATGCCAAAGCCAACGAACGTTAGGATTTTGTGCGGAGACGTACCAAAAACCATCACAATATCTGACAGTGGAATTCTGAGTGTAGACCCATTTTGTAAAGCAATAACAAAAAAGTTTACCTCCAGGCATCAAATACCATACAAAATAAAACTCTTATTTCATACTGTTTAGAAGAACAAACCATGCCTGAAAACTTAATAATCAACACCAATTTATACCAAATTTCACCTCATACTACCCATATAGAAAAACTGGATTTAGATAATTATAGTATAAATATTAAAGAATTGTTAAAGAAAAACAATTTTTTATTCCATGTCACACATGAACATGCTCACATTTCTGTTTCTATTATTTTTTCTTTTTTGTGAAGCTCTAGCTTTATATGTAATATTTAAAAAGATCATTAAAATAAAATATAAATTTAATAAAAAGTCAACAGAAAATTTAAACAAGTATAATAATTTATAAAACAAACTAAAAACAAAAACAAAATGATACCTAATCATTAAAAAAAAACTTTTACAAACAAAGAGAAAACAAAAATTTTAATGTATATACATAAGTATAGAAAAAAAGAAAAGAAAAAAGGAAAAAAAAGTGCAAATAATAAATACAATTGTGACAAAGACCTATGAGTTATTTACTTCCGCACCTGAAGCTGAAAGATCTCATTCGTCACCTCCTACGCCTTTCTTATTTTAGGTAGGGGGGGTGGAGTGTTGTGCCATTAAACTGGAGACCACACACAATTCCCAAGAATCGCTTGCAAGACACATCATGACATAGTTCGATTATTACTAAATGTTCCTCATGTGCCATTCGTAACATTTTAAAAGGAATAGCAATCGAACTATGTCAACCAAACAACAAAACAACGACATGGGTCATATTGCAAGCATAAACAATACTAAGCCATGGAGTGCAAGTATGTCAATTACAACATTATGCTGCACTCGTTGTTTAAATAAAAAATATGTATCAAAGCAAGTGAAGTAAAGTAGAATGCGTGGTTGACTTGAAAGAAGTGATGATCTAGGTTTCGGAATAGGTAACGAAGGAAATAATGAGTAGAGTTTGAGTCACTCTCATTTTTAACGTAAACCAAACAAGTTGTTTTTCTTGTTTTCTCACGGAACATAACACATACAGACAGACAGCCAGACAGACATAGACATTTTTTTCAATAATTTTTTTAGGCTTCTCTTTGATCGTAATGTCATGTTTGATTGTTGTCTCTATTTTTGTATATTCACGAATCCTAAACTTGCCTTAAAGTCCCTAATAAAAAATGGATTTGATAAATTGCAATTGTCTCGAAAACTAGAATACCTACATAAAATATTATCTAGTTTTCAGTGTTCAATTAATAATTAATAGGTGTTATAACTGAGTAAAGCAAATTTAGTACTCATTATACCTAGGTATCCACTTTGAAAAAAAATCAATATTAACAACATATTTTTTTATTATTTTTTTCTGAATTTTGGAGTTTTAAACTTTACTTTCTTTGATATTTAAAGATTTAAGAAACTTTACTATAGAGCAGAAATTATTGAAAAAATAACAAATAAATAAAACATACAAAATTATTGTACGTCATTATTTTGGACAAAATAGAAGTACCTACCTATTACAGCGATCAATGCTTAGTGTCAATATTCATTGAATTAATTATCTTGCAATGAATATATTTACATGCTCTCATTTTCAATGAACATTAAAAAAACCAAACCGATTCTGGTTCTCATTAATGTGGTCAGTATGTACCTATGTATATACGCTAAACATTTAATAATAACAAATCACTTTGCCATTCCTTTTTGTTCCTTTTGAATTGAACTCTTTAGTCATGCTTTCCCGAGGGATATCAATGAGTCGCAACTCCTTGTTGCGAAGCAGGTTTCCACGGGGGAGCTTCTTTGGGGCAGTAGAAGGGCGGCGGCACGCTTGTCGTTGCACGGCTAGGCTCGACGGATTGGGGGTGGTTCTTGCCGCTTCCACTATTCCCTCCTGTTCGGCAAACAAAATTATCGTGCCAAAAAACGTTAAAAAAAATAAGGAAAGGAAAAGGAAGAAAGAGGAGAAGGAAAACTCTACTCTAAAAGGTAAGGAAATTGTAACACAAACGCGAGGATCTTGGCGATATCCAAGGGAAAACACAAGTAAGTAAAGTGCACGTTCGTGTTACAATTTCCTTACCTTTTAGAGTAGAGTTATCCTTCTCCTCTTCCTTCCTTTTCCTTTCCTTATTTTTTTTTCCTTTTTTGGCACGATAATTTTGTTTGCCGAACAGGAGGGAACAGTGAAAGCGGCAAGAACCACCCCCAATCCGTCGAGCCTACCCATGCAACGACAAGCGTGTCGCCGCCCTTCTACTGCCCCAAAGAAGTTTCCCCGTGGAAACCTGCTTCGCAACAAGGAGTTGCGACTCATTGATATCCCTCGGGAAAGCATGACTAAAGAGTTCAATTCAAAAGGAACAAAAAGGAATGGCAAAGTGAGGAAAACACTTACTCAATAATAAGACATTCGTTGAAATGGTACACAGATGTTTAAAAAAGAGCGGATGGCACAGGAGCCAAGCTCTTACTTGATACGTTTGACAAAAAAACGGTATGTAGACTTGATGAATTTGAGCAGAAACAATGTTAGAATTCTAGCTGGTTTTCTGACTGGGCATTGCAGGCTAAGGAAGTACCTCAAAATACTAGGAGTTGAGAGAGAAGACCAATGCAGATAGGTACTGTAATAAACAGGAAAAATCTCCAGATCACATCCTTGGAGACTGCGAAGCTCTCATACACCAAATAAAGTAACTTCTACTCCTAGGTTCATATTACATAGATGAAAAGAACTAAATTTCCTTAACATTATAAATTAGGACTAACACTTAGCAGGGGCACAATGGATCACTAAGGTCGAAGTATTTTACGAAACCCCAATCTTATTCATTCATTCATATTTGAATCATAAAACATTACCTATATTGAAAATTTCATCAAAATCCATTAAATAGTTAAGGAGAAAGTCTGATTAAATAAAAAAATGGTCATATGAGAGGTACCGTTATAAGGCTCTTCCTGAAAAATTCATTCAAACCAAAAGATAGATTTTGCACACCATTCAGAAAGATTTATCAAAATCGTTGGAGCCGTTTTCGCGAAAAATAAGTTTTTCGTTAAAAGTTAGGTATATGGCGGGTATCTTACCTACCTTTATTTTTGAAGCTAGAATGCCAATTGTAAAAACCGTCGGGTAGAGTAAGTATCTACTCTAAAAACACTAGTGCCTACTTATACCAAGTTTGAAGCAAATCCGCCCAACCGTTTAGGCTCTAGGAATCGATGAGGAAAGACAGACCGACAGATAGACATAATTGACCACTTTTTTCGACTTCTCTATCATCGTCAGGGCTGGTCCCACCTATGTGCAGGGCGTGCAAATACACAGGGCGCCAGACCTTGGAGGCGCATTGTCAAGCCTAAATAATGGATACACATACTTTCATTCTTCAAATTTAAGTTAATATAACCTGCTACCTATGTCTTTGCATTTCTAAAAGTTATCTGGACGCAATTATTATCTTGCAATAATTTAAATTAAGCCATTTCATCTGTTCAAAGAAAAGACCATTCACACAATTACACAATTGTGACAAATTTCTTGCACAAGCACTCAACAATTTTTGTAGGATAAAATCTCGAAATAATAAACTCAATCTACAATTCCTTTGGAACCATTTGAGTGAAACGTGCAGGTTTTAATACTTGCACATATGAGGTATTCGGATCATAATTTGTTTCAATGGAATAAAGTGAGTTCGATGCAAGAGAAGAAAAAAAGCAAACACAAAGAATTCTTTATAGATGGTTGGATGAATAGGGAAAAAAATGATGAACAAAAAGTGAAAACATTTAAATGCCAATTTATTTCTTAATGAAAAGGTTTTAAATATGATTTCTGTACAGTAAAAAAAAAAAACTTTTTTTACCTCTTTTTTTTATTAAATAAATACAGCAATGCAAACTTAAGCACATAAACAACTTACATTAAAAAAAATCATTTAGCCCTTTTTTAAAAAAATTATTTAAAATATCTAGGTACATAAAAAAACTTTGTTCTAAAATATTTCAATGTCAAATAACTTTGGCTATCCACATTTTGAATATCGGTTTTGATTGTAATCGCTTAAAAGCCGAAGAGTAAAAAACTGTCCTAATAATTTTTTTTTTTTTGAATTAAGCTTTTCCCACAACCTAAAATTGAGAATAGACGCGAATGTGTGCGTATTTCGCAAAGTTATGGTTATTCATGGTCCGTCCGTGAACCAGGGGGGGGGGGGGCACTTGCCCGCCCTCGCCCTACCCTGCGGGCGCCTATACATGACATTTTAAAGATTGGTAGGTTTGTCTTCTTTTTAACGCTAAATGAAAATAGAAAGGGTTTTCTTAAAAAGTCTTTAAACTATGATGACCTCGTAAGAGAATTAGCTAAAGCTACGCCAGAAAAATTGTTTCCTGAGTTGATGTTTCTTATCTGGTCATGTGTTCGCATCATTTTAATACCTATATATATTTTTTTGTACGTATATAAATATTTACCCTACCTATAAATCTACGAATTTTAGGTAGGTACTTTTGATATAAAAATGAAACGTTTTAACGTAACGTTGGCTAACGATAAAGATGTGCCTAGGTACATACCTAATCCATTTGTTGTCAAATAAAGAATCTAAAAAAATATCTGATAATATACCTACCTAACTCAAGTCTCAAGTGCATAATAATAGTATGAATATTCATATGAATATTATATGAATACCTATGTATGTACAATAGATACATATCATCTATATTATCTAACTTCAATAATATCACTAAGAAAAAATGGTATATACCTAAATATGTACATTATTGCTTGCCGTAAAGACTGATATTGGGACAAGAAGGTGTGTCCAAAAGTGTTGGGAGCAATATTGGTAACATCCCAAGGAATACCTATCATCAGCAGGTATTTGTTTCTCATCATTTTCTGACCAATAGAAAAGAGGAATGGCAACAAATTAATCTTCTGAAACACAATTATGACACTTTGCCCGGGTGTGCCTATAACACATGTTCTCAATAAGTTAAAAAGTAGCACTAATACACTCGCAAAGTCCCGTAATAGCCAAACTCAGGTGTGTATGATGAAAGACTAAATTCTTGGCTCTCGTTATGTCGACCTATAAAATTAAAATAGCTTTTGGAAGCACTGAGTCCTAATTCACATAGAAAAAATTATTGCGGTATATCTATACCAAGAAAGTTAACCTAATACAGTTAGGAATTAATTACATGCATCAACTAAAAACTAGGTAGATAGATAATAGGTAGATAACAAAACACAACACATACTAACACTAAAAAGTAAATTAGGTACGTATCATTCACATATACATTCTTATATTCAACCACCAGAGTCTCTCTTTTAACTAATCCTAAAGTAAATATTATCTGAGATTATGAATCTGGGCTTAAAAATATGTATAATTAAAACGTGTGAGAATATTTTTACTTGTAATTTATTAGAAGATTTTCGTTATCATATGTGGGTTCCATTTTGTGTTGCAAAACATTTTCTTCATCCAATATTATGGCTTTGAGCTCGAAATAATATATATATATTTTTTTTAATATTAAGCAAAACTGCATTAGAAGTAGGCAGATATGTAACCTCCCTTCTATTGCTATCACAAAAGAAACTTTAACAAAAGAATGAATTATACGGAAAATTTATTCACTAGCTATAACTTTGCTTCTTTGCTAACAAAATTTTGAATTATCGTATCACTACACCCTTTTAATTCAATATAAGAGCTATTTAAACACATTGATCTTTGTTACATTGTTGGAGAAATTTGCGATAAGGAATTTTAAACTAATTGAATAACGGTGTTTTTTTAATAGATAAATAAATATGTATATATAACAACTCTTAAAAACATAATAAAACAAAACAACAAAATCCAGTGTTGTTAAAAATATTTTATCGCGCTTCAAAGGTACGCATGAACGATCGCGGAACGTCTTTCCATGACTAAAGTATTTTCCCCAATACTATGGACGAATAAAGGGTTTTAAGAATTACCATTACCATACCATCGTCTATCTACCTGGAAGAGTATCTAGCAAATAAGCGTATATTTGGTACATACTAAGAAAAGCAATGTCTGTAAGCCAACGCTTATGGAAGCGAAAGAAACGGCAGCAGACACAATCAAGCAGCAAATACGAAAAACACTTGCTGGAGCAGACTGATTGTGGGATCAGTTCACATGGTTCGGCGGTTCGGCCATAGGATTGAAAACTGTATGTATTAAATTGTCAAGTTACTCAGGCGCATAGGAGGTGCATTTAGAAGAAGGCAGATATATTAAGTCGTACATTTCCAATTTTCTTATTACATCTGAATGAGAGAGTTAATCCAAAGAACTCTAATACACTAGGCGGAGTAAGCAGATAAGAATTTTGTTCAGTTTTTTTTCCGGTAGGGGAAGTGATATTCAGATTCCTAATTGGCCGTGCTCTTTAAGATACAAATCGAAAAAATGCAACAACTGGCCTTAGCTTAAGACAGCATGTGTAGATGTGAAGCAGTTTAAAATGAAACTATTTTCTTCAGGCACACAGGGTGTATACAAATTTAGTTGATTGTTCATTGTTATTTGGCTATTGGCTCTAAATTGATATACAATATAGCTTGATAGTTTTAAACCTAAAACCTACTGGAAGTTCTGCTTTAAAGTGATACTAGACAAATTATTTTAAGTAATTTTGTACCTAAATCAGTCAACAATACCTTACCTACCTACAAGTATTTTTATATTTTCAGTAATTCTGGCAATAGTTCGTAAAGTAATTACCTACTTTTTTATATAATTCTATTTCTCTACTAAAAAGCTAGGAATGTAAATTGCAAAATAGGAATTGAAAGAAAAGTTCAACGTTCTGTGGTTCTGTCAAAAACTGCATTATTATAGGCACTTATTTTTTCCTTTTTTTCAAACATTCTAAGCATGACTACCGGCTGGAACACACAATAGCCTTGTTTTTTTTTTTGGGAAAGCTATGGGCAGTGAAGTTGGATTTCCCAAAAAAAAAAAAAAAAAAACGCATCGGCAGCCGCCTACTTGGGGCAATGGGGTTTGTTCCTAGAATCAGGTACCTACTTGCCATAAACGTTTATATATGATGAAATACTAATTGTGCTTGGTGGTTGGGACTTGTTACAAATATACATTTTAATAACGCAGTTAGGTATGTACGTTCAAAGCTGCAAAATTGCAACAGTAAATATTAAATAATATTTAAAATATTTTTTAAAACGTACCTACTCCTCATTTTAATTATAACTAATTTAAAGATTGAAGTTCTTACTCTTCTTAGCAGAATTTTTAATTTGGAAATTACAAATAGGTACCTAATTCACAATGCTTAAACTTTTAAATTTAAGAACTTAAAAGTGCAGACCCTTTTTTTTTGCAAATATAGTGTACATATGTAATGAAGTTCAGTTTTATAAAAACTTTATTCTTATTAGACCCTTAACTTTTTCTGTTCCATTTTGTTCTGTGGTTTTGGTTGGGCATTTGTTCGTGGTTGTGGAAGATATATACAACTATTCCTTTATTTATCTGCTATTTTACTCTGTCTTAAATATTTAACTGTTACATTTTTAAAAAAGCCTTTCATTGAATTACATGTCAACATCTGAAAAAAGGAGTGTCGATCTAACAGGACGGTCGCGCACAAAAAAAAAATAGGAAAAACACAAAACGAAAACGAATAAATTGCTCAAATTGTAGGCGCGAAGTTCCAAAACTACGCGAAGCTTAAAAAAAACTAACTTGTTCGTTTAAGGACAATGATTATGTTTTGTTCTACCTGACAAGCACAAGAGTACAGGAATACAATACGTAAGTCAGCAAAGTTGCCGATCATATTTTACATAAATAATACATAATTGCAATGCATTTATTTAATGGGAAATACCTACATTAGGTGGAATCGTGTTGCAAATTGGCAGACTGCTAACATCTGTGAAATTTGGGTTTGACGGATGTTACCAAGGTGACGACCGGATATTAGGTTGTAGGGGGGTAGGAGTGTATTGCCAATTTCTAAAATGTTAGTTCTGTAATCTTCTAGATTAATGATGTGGATAAGGTTTTCATAACTATTAATAGTTGTAGAGGGACCTAGTTGTAGAGGAATGTGGAATATTTCCATTTGCTGGGCAGTAATAAGTGGGAGGCTGGAAAAGGAGTTAAGCTTATATAATAAAGCAGAATGCAGTGGTCTAAACAACTTAATTTATTATTATTATTTTGTTTGCAATTTGAATAGTCTCATAATCATATTCTCTGACCATATACTACCTTGTTCACATTCATACGCCCTGAATGTGTTTAGTTTACTTAATCTATTAAGGATAGTCTCTTAGTCATATGCAGTGATTATACTATCTTGTTACATTCATATGCCTTGGATGTATTAAATGTAATTAATTTTTTTTACATCTTTTTCTTAACTTACATTTGTGTATTTTTCTATTTTGTTTGGTAAGGAAAGTAAATTTATTGTTTTTGTTTGTCATATTCTTAGAAAATCTGGGTGTGAGCTTATTTCGCCTAGCTTCTTTTCAGAAGACAACGTCATTTTGTTTGATTTCTTCAGGTTCCTCTCTTAATGCATTTATGTTCTCAATTCTTCGGGAAGTTATGTTACTGGCCTTTTCTTGGATTTTGGGATAGCGTTCTTTTAAACATTTATTTAGTTTTGATAGGTAGTCATGTTCATTGGAAAAATTTAAGTTCTTATTGAATTTGTGTGGACTTCCAAAGAAAAACTCATAAGGAGTGTGCCCTGTGGCCGAGTGAATGGCATTATTATGTGTTATAAAGCATTCGGATAAAATTTCTTCGTGTTCTGTGGTTAGTTTTTGTTCTTTCCTTTTGGAAAGTATACCTAAACCTATAGATTTCGGTTAAAGTGAAATGTAGTCTCTCCACTGGTGAGTTACTACTTGTTTGTTGAAAGGACGTAAAATGTAGAGATATGTTGAGTTGTCTGCAAAAGTCTCTAAAGACGTTTGCAATGAATTCGGAGCCTTGATCACACACTATTTTTAAGGGTATGCCGTAAGTGCTGATGTAGTTCTTCAGATGTTTTAAAATCGTAATTCTGCTTCTACACGTAAGGTTTTACCTAGGTATCCGCAGGCAAAACGAGAGAATTTATCAATTAGGGTAAGGATTTGGTTATTATTAATGCTATAATGTGGTTTAATATATTTTAATAACTTAAATTTTTCCCAGTTGTCAATTGTCCTAGTTATTTTATCCTTCATGTTAGGAAAGTAAATATTGCGTTTTATGTGGAGATAGATTTCATTGATTCCTCTACGGTTCGAGTGTTCGTGATGGTCACGGATAGGTTTTTCCTGTCCGTCTTCTTGTCTTAGATTAGTTAAAATTTCTGGCCATCGTACTATACGGAATGTTTTATTTTGGGAGAAATACTTAGAAGAAGTTGATTGAACAGTTAAAAAATTTCGTCAGTAGTATAAATGGTAATTAGTTTATTGAGTGGAAAAAATTCTTTAAAAATAATTATCATTGAATCCTCATCGTAGGTTGTTCTTCGAATTATACTTCTCTGTTTATTTTTAAAAATGGTCTCTACTGTCATTGGGCAACCTTTGTAGTTGATTTCCAAAATAATTTGGATACTAAAATTGTTTAAGGGGTATTTCAGGTATCGGTATTCCATCATTTAAATTTTTCTGAGCACTATGTATGGTGCTGACGTCTTCGTCATTGTTAAACATTTCTTGCATTTCACCATTAGGATCAGTAATTTTTATACGGCTTAAGGCATCCGCATTCGTATTTACTTTCCTTTTTTATAAACGATCTCGTAGTCAAATTCTTCTAATCTGAGGCGCCATCTCACAAGTTTAGAGTTGAGTTCCTTAAGACTCAAGAGCCACGTAAGGGGCTTATGATCTGTAACTATTTGGAACTTTCTTCAAAAAAGATACGGTCTAAGATAACGGATAGCCCACACAATAGCTAATAGTTGTTTTTAAATGGTGGAATACTGTTTGAAGGAGTTCTACTAGCGAAGCACAATGGTTTGTCGCTTCCTATACTGCCTTGCGACAAAACTGCGCCTAATGCACAGTTACTCGCATCAGTCGTAAGGACAAATGGTTTTGAAAAGTCGGGGTGTTGCAAGATTGGGTCGTTCATCAATAAGTGTTTACAAGTTTGGAATGCATCTTTGTAGTGCTGATCTATTTTAATTTCTGCTCCTTTTTTTAAGGCAGTTAGTCAGGGGTTTCGTTAGTTTGGCTAGATCTTTTATCCTGTAATTCCTAAAAATGCTTTAATTTCTGTTCTAGTTTTTGGTAAGGGGACATTTTTGATCGCATATATTTTCTCCACATTATTAAGGAACTCGTAGAAAAGACGAGGGTTTCCATCGAATTTTGAAAGATCCTTGATCGCATCAGGGATCCTCAAAGAGTTCAATATGTCAACGTTGGAACACTGAACCTGGTTTGCGGTATTGATGGGATCAGTAGGCATACTTGAAGAAGAAGAAGAAGATGCGCTAGAGAAAGAACTATCGGAATTTATGTCCTCAGGAATTTAGGTGAGACTTTTAGAAAGTTTTCTTAAGTTGTATGGGAAGAAAGTTATTTGCTTCTTCCCACATTGTTTAGGCATGTGAAAACTATATTTAATATAAAATGTTGAATGAATAACGGGGCTTTATTTTTGATTGCTTATAATAATTAATGGCTTTAGTTTATTTAGTATGTATATACAATAAAAATAAAAAAAAATAAAATAAAAATATATCTCAACAGCGAATACGGATGGGAAAACTATATTTTATATTTTAAGATTGAAATAATAGTATGATTTTAATTGTATTATAAATATGACACTATATTATAATAAATGACACTAAATGTTTTTATTTATAAATATTTTTTTTTCTATTATTCCTAACAAAAAACGACTTACATCCACTCAAACAGCATACAAATCATTGTGTCCAATAAAGAATTGTTTCCTTCTCGATCTTTCTTCAAAATTTTTTTTTTTGTGGATTTAAAGCAGCTGCGATTTATAGAATTGTTATGCTTCTTCTTATGCACATCTTTTCTTTATCCTTTTATTTTTTCAAAAGTTTCTTTTATTTCGTGTATGTAGAGGTTCGCGGTGATTAAGGGTCAAAACCCAGGTTTTTTTCACTTTAAGCGTTTAATATATAATATATAATTAATTCAAACCGTCACCGAGACTTCCGACTGCGCTAGTTAAATTCCAAAACTACGTGGAGCTTAAGAAAATCCAACTTATTCGTTTAAAATTCAATTTATTAATGACAATTAATATGTTTTGTTCTACCTGACAAAAGTACAAGAATACAATACGTAAGTTAGCAGAGTTGCTGATCATTTTATTTTACAAAAAATAATACATAATTGCAGTGCATTGATTTAATGAAAATACATTAGGTGGAATCGTGTTGCAAATTGGCAGGACATCTGTGAAATTTGGTTTTGACGGATGTTCCCAGGGTGACGACCGGATATTACATTGTAGGGGTGATGACCGTCTTGGCTGGCCCGTGGCAATGTGTGGTGACTTAGGGGGCGCGAAAGGAGGGTAGGCTGGTGACGTAACTCGCGCGTGTGTCGAGAAAAAAATACGCACTCGCGGTTTTTTTTTACCGATGTGTGAGTGTGAGACTTTTAACGCACTAAAACCACCGGTGAATCAGGATCAATCTATGAAAGATCGACAAATGATTTTTGTTTGTTTATATTTAAATCACATTGGGGGAATTTTTCAGTTATACCACTTGCTGATAGCTTTTAGACCATCAGCTCATGAGGCTTGGTTCTTCTTAATCTGCGAACATTGTTTCGTACATTTAAGACGGTCTCCATTTAGCAGTTGGTATGACAGTCGCTAATTGTGTGACACAGTGTGTTTTTTAACCACGTCTGTAACCATTTCAATTTAGAGGTCACGATGTAGATCGCTATTTCTCGAATACCAATTGGGCATTAATTATTCCACGGAGGACCTTGCTTTGAAATTCTTGGATGGGTTCAGCATTTATTTTCTTTGTACATCAATATTGTTCCTCTAAGCGTTAACTTTGACTGCCAACATTCCTGCGTAGACAATTGTGTCGATAACGTAGATAATGTCGACGATGTAGACAATGAAGACAAAGCATGCCATGCCAATGCCAATCTTTCATCTGTCACTCTTGATTTTTCTGTGACATTGCCTAATTCATTTTAGAAAATTTCGATAGCTCATTTGAATTGAAT
This sequence comes from Platycheirus rosarum, assembly GCA_963971375.1. Classification (NCBI taxonomy): domain Eukaryota; kingdom Metazoa; phylum Arthropoda; class Insecta; order Diptera; family Syrphidae; genus Platycheirus; species Platycheirus rosarum. The sequence goes on along the minus strand of OZ020510.1, from coordinate 64,236,409 downwards.
AGAAAGTTAAAAGATTTTATTTGAGAATTGAGTCGCTTGGTCCATGGGAGCCGCCAGGATTTCTTTCATGTATCAGCACCTACACTATAATATTTACTAATGCAAAGTACAGAACCATGCACAATGTAGACAAATGTAATCGAGTGTCGATCCTAAGCTCGTAGAGGACGGACGTCGAGGTGCGCGCACAAATAATTAAACAAAAGTAAAAAAAAATAATTCTTGCGCGTTGTTATCGCGAGTACTTTAAAAAAAATAATAATATACACTCGTTAGAGAAATTGGAAGAAAAAACCCTCGCGTGTGCTGCAAAAAAAAATAATAATATTCACTCGCGTCGTAGGATGAATGATAAAGATGCCCACTCGCGCTGAGGAAGAAAAAAAAAATAAAACGCATTCGCATAACAAATTATCCTCTAATCTGTCCCAAGACCCTTGTGCTTAACTGCCTCTTTTTTATCTACTGTAGGCATTGTATGACCACACAATGCTTGCGGTAAATAGATAAGGGCATCTGAATTTGTCGTATTGTGCTGAATATTTAGATTGATTTTTTTGTAAACAGGCTGTCTTATGGCCATAACACCTAAGACAGTTTGATTATTACAGAAGTTAATTTGGATTTTCACTGCGCAGTTCGACTTAATCAGAGTTGTGTTCTTGTATGTAAGTATTTCTAAATGGTAAGTGATTTTTGTGTCGTGTATTCAAATGTTCGTGGTTTAAGAAAGAATTTCTTTCACGTGTACGTCTACACTGTTCAACAAAGGCCAGCTGTTTTGGGATTAAGTGAAACTCGGGTTGGAGTAAATACTGATTTATCAGAATTTGCTCTACATGGGTATAGCTTGGTGCCACTACTCTTTCTCATCATGGTCTCGTGGTCTATGTTAGGAATGATATTGCTTGCCAGAGCCTTCCCCAATATGGGCACTGTTCCAACACGGACTTTAACTTCTTATGGCTCAAATTCACTGTCCGCAAGCATGTCATTCATTATTGTTTTATTTACAGGAGTTAAAAAATATTGACAGTAATTCGACTTGTAACGAGTTTTATGCACTGTCTGATTCCATCTAAAAAATTGTTAAACATTTCTTGCATTACTGGCAAAGCCACTGCGTAAGCTTTCCCATCGCTCCTACTCTTCTCGAATCTTTCCTAGAAGATGGTAAACAGCATTTGTCCAGCCTGTCCCTAAGAAAGGTGAACCATCCTCTCCCTCCTCCTACCGACCCATAGCACTGACACCCCTTATTTCTAAGGTCATGGAAACACTGATTAACCGTCACCTTAAGGAATATCTCGAAGATCGAAAGCTTCTCTATGACCGTCAGAACGGCTTCCGCAGCAACCGTTCCACTGGTGATCTGATGACATATCTCACCGAACAGTGGAACAAATCTTTACATCGCTTTGGTGAAAGTAAGATTATTGCTCTTGATATCTCCAAGGCATTTGACAGAGTTTGGCATGAAGCTCTCTTATCGAAAATGCGTGCTTTTGGGATCGATATTACTCTTGTTCGTTGGATTAGAAGCTATCTTCTGGACCGTTCAATACAAGTTGTATTGGACGGATTCAAGTCTGATTCGCACAAAATAAATGCTGGTGTGCCCCAGGGCTCTGTTCTGTCTCCGACTCTTTTCTTAATTTTTATAAATGATCTTCTGTCTGTTACTTCTAATCCACTTAACTGTTTTGCTGACGAATCTACCCTCAGCTTTTCATATTCGTTCGATAATTCACGTCCTTCGCCTTCGGACGTACAATTGCAACGGTACCATATGTCAAGCTCATTAAACTCCGATTTATACAGCATTGTCAAATGGGGTAATAGGAATCGTGTGGAGTTTAATGCTACAAAAACTCAATGCTGTTTTCTGTCGTTAAAGCTAAACATTCCCCCAATGCCATTGTCCATGAATGGCACTTACATCGAAGAAACCGAAAAGATCTCAGTACTCGGTATGTGTGTCAACGACGACCTCCGTTGGAACGACCATATATTTGAGATCGCTAAGAATGCTGCAAAGTGCTTAGGTTTTCTGTATCGGTGTAAGAAGTATTTTTCCCCATCTGATCTGGCTACAATTTATAAAGCGTTTATACGCCCTAAACTCGAGTATAACTCCCACCTGTGGGCAGGTGCTTCACAAACATCGCTTCACCTGCTTGATAGAATACAAAATAGAGCGTTAAGATTGATAGGAAATAGAACTGCCACTGAATCAATTGCCCCACTCGAACACAGACGCAATGTTTCATGTCTTTCCTTATTTTATCGTTTCTTTTACAAAAAATGTTCACTCGAAGTAGCCAGTTGCATTCCTCCCCTTAAAAGTTTCGCCCGTAATACTCGTCTCGCAAGGAATGCTCATCAGTTTACCCTTGAGCCCAATTTCGGACGTACCGTGAAATATAGGGATTCTTTTTTTAGCCGAACGACACGAATTTGGAATAGTTTTCCCGGCGGGATTTTCCCTTGACATTTTGATCTGCAAACATTCAAAACCAATGTTAATCGGCACCTCCTTTCTCTCCCCTCCCTATCTTCGTAATGCCCGCGCAGTGTGTTCTACATTAAAAGGGAAACACATGTTGTGCGCGCGTTAATTATAAAAAAAAAAAAAAAAATGTAATGTCAAATTCAAATCGCGCGGAGAGGTATAATATAACTAGAATCGGCTCCAAACCAATGATGATCTACATATGAACTTACTAAGATATCCTTGGAACCTTGATGCTATACGAGCTTTTCGACATGAATGGCTTACAACATATCCGTGGTTAGCCTACTGAGCTATAGCAAAGGGGCCTCTGTGTAGGATATGTGTTTTTTTTAAGCCTCCAGTGCACCGCAGTCTACAAGAACAGTTTATAGTTTCTATTTGCCTCAAATATCAAAAGTTTCATGAAGTTGCACATTCCCATGCGAATGTGACAAATAACAGTAATTGTGACGCACTGGCTTCGTCAAATTCATTCGAAAATATCAGGGATAGAAAGCGTTCATGAATCTTTAAATGCGGCATATCACAAGGAAGTTGAAGCAAATGTTTAAAACTTTGATCTAATCGTATCAACTATTTTATTTTGCGGACGACATTACTTTCCACTTCGTGGTTAAGTCGACGAGGGCTCTGTTCTTACAGACCTGCTACAATTTTGACCTGTCTCGGGAGACGAGATTTTCAAGAATTATTTAGAATCAGGAGCAAAAAATTCTTTATGCATATCGCATCAAATTCGAAAGGAATTGATTGAAATTTGTTCCGATGTTCTGAAAAAAAAAAATAATTGAGGAGGTGAAACATGTTTCGGCTTTTCGGTTTTGGCTTATGAGACTGCTGATATTAGTGAAACAGAGCAATTATCGCTTGGTGTACACTATCTACGTTCTAATAATGACAATAAAAAATCAATGGTTTGCAGAGACGGTGCGTCAATAAGACATTTTAGACAATGACAATTTATAACAATCTCTATCCTATTCTATAATATAGAACATAATAATTCGCATAGGTTACCCAAAGTTACTTCCAAACCAATAAATTATTTTAACCCTCCAATCATATTCAAGAAGTAGCTATACTCTGCTCAATTTATATTTTCAGTACAGGGAAGATAGGATATTTGCTTTTCGCTCTTACTGTTATGGATTTCAATAAGCTATCTCCATTTTAAAGCTCTCAAATGGTTGCTATACACTGAAAATAATACTGTTCATAAAAAATATGAAAACCGTTTATTGACTTATTTTTAATTGTCCCAATGAATTTTTCATTATCCCAATGAACTTTTATTGATTTTAGATTTCCGTAATCAATTAACTGTTTATTACGACAATTAATTTGAGTTTATTGAACTTGAGTTCCGAAAATCAATAAATTATTCATCGGCACAATAAACTTATACATTGTGGCAATAAAGTTTTTATTAATAATAATAATAATTAATAATTTTTATTAAGTTTATTAAAATTTGATGTATTTTTTTTCTAAATCCATTCATTGGCACAATAAACCATTCATTGTCCCAACAAACTATTTATTGATAGTACAAATGTCCATGTCCATGTCAAAAAACAACTTTCAATAAATTATTCATTGACACAATAAATCATTCATTGGCACAATAAACCATTCATTGTCCCAACAAACTATTGACGATCTAAAATTTCTATTTCAAAATTTAACTTTCAATAAACCATTCATTGGCACAATAAAACATTCATTGTCCCAACAAACTATTTATTGATAATCTAAATATCCATTTCAAAAAACAACTTTCAATAAACCATTCATTGGTGCAATAAACCATTCGTTGTCCCAACAAACTATTGATAATCCAAAATTTCTATTTCAAAAGTTAACTTTAAATAAACCATTCATTGGCACAATAAACCATTCATTCAGGGCCGCGCCGAACCCCCCCAGCGCCTGTGTGCGAAACCTATGAAGTGCCTCTTTTTTCACGAATCTTAATGTTTCAACTTATTTTTTTTTCTTATTTCCCGTGAGATCAGCGAAATCAAGCATCGTTGCGCGTGGTTAGTGGAAAGATGGTGGACCGTCCGAAAACCAACTGCGTGCTGTTGACATGTGTTATGTGTTTTCCGTCCTCTTCCTATCTTCTGTTCTGTCCTGTATCAATGTCGTTTTGTGTGTTGTCTTGTAATTGTCTGAGCCGATGGCCTCAGTAGCCAGTGCTCATAAATAAGTGTCTCTACTTCGTAGATTTATCTACGGAGCAGATCAATATGTACTGTAATGTATTTCTTATTTGTTAATTTTGACAGAAATAAATGTTCTGTAGTTTTATATATTTAGATAATATTTTCCTAAATAGGTAAAACCAGTTCGTTTTCGCTTGCCAATTACTGCGAAAAATAAAACGCGAATTAAATTTTTACATAATTTATTTATTATGTTCTACTAATCGTATACTTATATATTAATAACAAAATAACTGTTTTTTTTCTAGTTATACTTATTTAACGATGTATTACGTATGATATGTTATAAAAAATAACAAGAGTCTAAAATGTGTAAGAATATAAATAAAAATATTTTAATTATATTATTTCCACTCTTCTTAGCGGCGGCTGGAAAAAATTAAAATGGTAGACGAAGGCATTTGAAATGTTAAAAAAAAGACGTTCAGAGCGTGAGTTAAGCATCCGTAGCATTATATATTGAGAAAAGAGATAACATTATTTGTATTCAATGATATCCTTAGTCTCTAGTACAGTGTTGCACATAACGCTATACCATTTATGTAACAGAGATAATATTGTTTGTATACATTGTTGCATAGATAATATTATCTCTTCTTCATTATCACGCAAGATTGTATGCTTTGGTCTCCTTGTAGAAAGATAAGGAAGGATATAAATACGACTGCATGATGATTGGATCGGCAGTCTTATAGTAACTATATAGTAGCCTTAAGCTCCTTTTAAGAGTAATGTAAAATATTAGAAAATAAAGGACATAGTTCCAAAAAATATTTTTTTAATTTTAAAAGTACATAACAAATGTTTTAATTGGCGATCCTGCCAGGAGGTTTAATATAATTTTTAACTTCAATCGAGCGGACTTCGGGAACATGTAGTGAAATCTCGTATAAGCAGAACACTCGCGTTACCGGTTACAAGAACTACTTAGCATAGCAGCTACAAATAAAGCTTCTTCGTACGAAGCAGCAAAATTGAATATGTGGGGAAAAAAACACAAAAATTCGACGACCACAGACACGAGTTCAAAATGGAGCAACTCGCAGTATTGATGGCAAGTTTAGAAGCAGAAACCAGGTGCAACACAGTAACACAAACCCTAAAGCACACACGCACAGAGAATGCAAGGTTAGCAGCAATAATAACTAACCAAAATCAAATAAACACTAATTTAGAAACAAAACTAAATGAAGTGAAGGCTGAATTAGCCATAGTACCAAACATACCTGTGCTAGAGGAAATAAGAACCATACATACAGATGGTAGTGAAATACAGTTAGACGCATTTAAAAGTTTACCTATTTTCAACGGCGATCAATCAAGTTATCGGTCGTGGCGCGAAGAAGCTTCCAGATTAATGGACAGCATTAAAAACTTTAAAACACACAGTAAGTACACAGCAGCATTGACTATAGTAAAAAGTAAAGTACAGGGTGCAGCCGCGAATATTCGTATATTCATTGATGGTATGAGTGACAACTTTACAAGAGGATCATTATATTCAGCTACAAATGATCTAGAACACGCATTCGCAATTGCTCGCAGAATAGAACATGATAATGTGCACAGGCATTTACATATTACTCAAGATAGGCACCACAAAAATATCCCACATGAACGCAGAAACGAGAGAAGACCAAATTATTCGAGGCAAACAACGAATTATCAACCCTAGAAGCAGTACAAAAATATGCAGCAACACAATCAAGGACCACGCCTAAACCCATTCAAGAGAAATGACGGACCACAGCCGATGGAGGTAAACTCGCGACAAATTGTACATGCACAGCGACAAAATTGGAATCAGTACAAACCCGATGTATATAATCCACCAGTGAAACGTGAACACAGCGGAAGTTTCAACACACACAACAGACCGCAACAATCTTATCAGCAGAACATCAAGCAGCAGGGAAAAATTAACTCCCGACAACAACGAAGAGACGATGTCGGCAGTACATATGCAGAAGCAGATGAAGCCGAATGTATGGTAAATCATAATATAAGAATAGATCATTTAAACTAGTAGACGGGTTGCCCTGCTTAAATTTAACAAATACTATTTCTAAGAAAATTTATAAAATTCTTATTGATACCGGAGCAACCCATAACTACATTAGTAGTAAATGCGATTCTAGCGAAAAAATTAAAATTAAACCTATAATAATAAAAACAATGCATGGTTATTCCATGGTAGATCCTAAAAAAAGTAGTTAACATACTAAAGAAAAATATAACATTTTTTGAATTAGAGGATATTTAGTCTTTTAATATGATATTGGGATATGAAGGACTTAAATCTTTAAATGCGGAAATAAATTTCAGGAATATGACTCTAACCACCATAAACAGTGTCGAATCTATTCAGAAAATTAATTACATAATTGGGGAAAATAATATTTATAAAGCAGACATAGATAGACTGATGAAGTCTAATAACAGCATAGGACCGTTACCTTTTACAGATACTATAGAAGCAAAGGAAAACCAAAACGGCGCCTGGTTGTCGATTTCCAAAAACTTAACGCTCACACTGTAACAGACAGATACCCCATTCCGGATGTCAACTTGACTATTCAAAATTTAGGTAAAGCCAAGTACTTTACAACGTTAGATTTGGAATCAGGTTTCCACCAAATTAAAATCAAAACAGAAGATAAAGAAATAAAAGGCACGACTGGGTCGCACGTACTTGCTCCTATGTGCTAATCTTTTTTAGGTGCAGGCGTCTTTTTGACAAAGATTTTATTTTAATGTTTTTTTTGTTTGAAATGCATTTTCTTTAGAATCGTTGTGATTTGAAACTCGAACGAACATGCGTCACGACAAAGGGATAAACACATAAATATGTAGGATTGTTAGCTTTTGCAGTTTTTAGTTTATCATCTTTTCACTTTTTGTTTACTGTTTATAATATAATTTGCTAATAGAAAGACTTTTTTCAGTTTAATTTTCATTTTGGTATGGAAAAATTTGAACAACTGGCATAAATATTCGTGGGAATCAGCAGTAGGGCAATAATGCTAGGTATAGATACCTACATAGGTAAGAATAATTTACTTTTTGAAATTAAATTAATTAAAATAGCTTAATTATGTTTGATGGATCGATAAACGTGTGGTGTGGGTAGGTATTAATGGAATTTACTAAGGATTTTAGTTACCTCTACATATAATAAGGTTGGAAGGAAGGTGGGTACTACAATTAAGATACACATTCCAACTACTGTTTACCGAGTGGGTATAGAGACAATATTAAAAGTTAACACAGTGGTTTTCTTTATTTATAGGCAGGTGTAAACTTTTGTTTTCTCGATTGAAATTTTTGCATTCAGTAGTAATCGAATAGTTTTTTTATTTGTTAGTTGTTTTTAGGTGTTAAAAATAGGCTTTCTTATTTATTATGTGTGCTTTTATGATGATAAAATGCTTTCAAATACGTGGGTATGCATGTAGGTTGTCACCTTCTTTTATTTGACTAAAGGCTAGGGCTTATCCGAGCAATATGAAATAAAATTTTGAGGAAATTTTTTTATGAAATCAAAAAAAACACTATTCATAACGTTTTTTGGAAAAAATGTTGTAAGCCATCTTATTTCTTTTGCTGTTTTCTATTTTATGAATTTTTCATTTCAAAATCGTTCGACCAGTTTTTTTCAAAAAACTGTTTTTTTTTGAAAAACTTTGTCGAAAACATATTTTAATTTTTTTTTTCGAGTATATCAATTTAAAGAAATCTATGGTTTATAGCAGGAAAAAAATTTAAAAAAAAATCTACAAATCCGTTTTCAAAATATTCAAAAAACAAAATATTTTTTTAAAAAAATTATTAAAAATTTGAAAAAAAAATGTTTTTGAAAATTTTATTACATATCTTGAAAATTTCATCAAAATCCGTCAATTAGTTAACGAGAAAGTCTGATTTTAAAAAACCGGTCATATGGGAGGTACCGTTATAAAACTTTTTCTGAAAAATCCATTAAAACTTAAAGATAGATTTTGCATAGAAAACATCATTCTGAAAGTTTTATCAAAATCTTAGGAGCCGTTTTTGAGAAAAATAGGTTTTTCATCAAAAGTTATATGGCAGGTACCGTTAGTTTTGGAGCTAGAATGCCAATTCCAAAAAAATGTCGGGTAGAGCACTCTAAAAATACTTTATACCAAGTTTGAATCAAATCGGCCCAACCGTTCAGGCTGTAGATATCGATACGGACAGACAGACAGACAGACAGACAGACAGACAGACGGACGGAATTTCCGGACCCACTTTTTTTGACTTCTCTATCATCGTAATGTAATGTTTCATTGTTGATTTTTTTTTTACGTATGCATAACTTGCCTTATAGTCAATATAAATCGCAAGTAAAAACAGCTTTTGCTATAAATGGCGCAAAATATCATTTTAAACGAATGCCTTTCGGGCTCAAAAATGCACCAAGCATATTTCAGAGATGCGTGGACGACATTTTAAGAGAATTTGTAGGTAAATTTGTAAACGTTTACGTTGATGACGTATTGATATATTCTTCATCTGAGGAAGAACATATACAGCACATAAATCAAGTATTCGACGTACTCAATAAAGCCACATTAAAAATATCTGATGAGAAAAGTAACTTTTTTCAAGAAGAAGTAGAATACTTAGGTCACATAATCAGACATGGTAGAATCACTACGAACCCAGAGAAAATAGCAGCTATAGAAAATTTTCCAGCCCCACAAACGGTAAAAGATTTGAGAGAATTTTTAGGTCTTACAGGTTACTATCGTAAGTTTATAAAAGGATACGCATGCATAGCCAAGCTCCTGACATTAAATTTACGAGGAGATAACGGTAAGGCAAACAAAAAACAAAGAAAAAATATTAAGGTAAATCTGAATGACTCAGCATTAGAAGCGGTTAGAATTAAAAAAAAATTATTTGAAAGAACAAGTCGAACTTTTTCAACCGGACCATAGTAAACCATTCGAACTTACTACTGATGCATCCAATTTAGCTATTGGAGCCGTACTAAGTCAGAATAAGCAACCTATACACTTCTTGTCAAGACCACTGAGTAAGACAGAAGAGAACTATAGCACAAACGAGAAAGAGCTATTAGCGATCATATGGTCCTTACAAAAACTCAGAAACTACATATATGGTATAACAGACTTAACCATATATACCGATCACCAGAGCCTTATTTATTCTGTATCAGAAAAGAATCCCAACACAAAGCTGAAACGTTGGAAGGGAATCATAGAACCCTTTGGAGCAAAATTAGTTAATAAACCAGGAAACCTAAATCTTGTAGCTGATGCATTATCACGTCAACGCATAAATACTTCTACAATAGAAACAGCACATTCAGCTGAAAGTTCTTCAAATGAAATAATAAAAACTGTGAATCAGCCTTTTAATACATACGCTGTATAATTCGAACTTATTGAAGATATAACAAATAATATCGAAACACAAATCTATTTAAGTAACAAAATAAGACTCATAATAAAGTTTAAGGACAAAGACTCTTTACTAAGGCAGATGAAAGAAGTTATACAACCCCAGAAGATTATAGCTGTACATACAAAATTTTAAAACATATACAAATATGGTGAAAACTTAAAAAAGGAATTTTCACTAGTAAGATTTATATTCACACCAAGAAAACTTCAAGACGTGACAAATTTGTACCCATAATAAATATGTGAATTCTTCATCACAATATATAAATATCCGATTCTAATTAAATCATGTAAATTATATAAAGTAACACCTTTAAGTTAAAAACACGGGAAAATCATTACAGATAAAACAATTGCCTTATGTAACCAAACTTATATAAGAACAATAAATTGTCAAAATCATCTAAGTAAAAACATTTGTGAAATTAACTTTAAAGAAGAAAATTGTCTTATTCCACTTTTAAAGAATATAACTTCAAAATGTAACATTAAACAAGAATACGATTACGACTTAGAAATTGAATCCGGTGTTATGTTATTAAACGGTAAGCATAAGTTAAATAATCAAACAATTAATGGTATAAACTTAGTTACTTATGAAAATACTATAAATCTAGACGATAAAATATACAAAAACATGCATAAGCAAATTAAAGAAGTTATATTAAGAAATCCTAATTCAGAGTTTTACATCGATCAAATAATCCAAGAAGATACAATTTACAAATTCGATAACATAGATACTTTAAAAAAACTAATTATTCCTTTTGAAGAAAAACCGATATTGTCAACTATATACACAATTGTAACACTGATTGTTATTCTAGCAGTTATGTATGTAACGATAAAAATTATATAATGTATAACAGATTGTCAAAAACAAAAAAAGATTGACGGATACAACAAAACCTATGAAAGAGAAATGTTAAAAAATAGCATCGAAAAATCGGGTCGATTTCGTTTAACAAGGAAGGGGGAATCCGTAGCATTATTGAGGAAATAAGAATAACATTATTTGTATTCAATGATATCTTTAGTCTCTAGTACAGCCTTGCACACAACGCTACACTGTTGCATAGATAATATTATCTCTTCTTCATTATCACGCAAGATGATTGTATGCTTTGGTCTCCTTGTAGAAAGATAAGGAAGGATATAAATACGACTGTATGATGAGTGGATCGGCAGTCTTATAGTAACTGTATAGTAAGCCTTAAGCTCCTTTTAAGATTAATGTAAAATATTAAAAAATAAAGGACATAGTTCCAAAAAATATTCTTTTAATTTTAAAAGTACAAAACAAATGTTTTAATTCGTGCTCGATGTACTCGAAGGTCAGAGCTTTTTTCTGAATAAAAAAAGAAAAACGCCTATTCTTAACTAAAATCTTGAAGCGTAAAATTAAACCACTAACGTGAATATTATTTTGGGGCACTTGTACAATAAGCCCAATATTATCTTTTGGTGTTAACGAGGCATTTGTTGCGTCTATTATACCTACTTACTTATCGATACTCCACTGTGCATTCATTGTCCCAACCAACTATTTATTGATAATCCAAATCAGTGATGCCAGACTTTAGGCAGACAGTTTCCCACGATGATGATCAAAAATACCCTTTTTACCCACGCGCTGTAGACAAAAATCCCTCGGTTTTTCCCACAAGAAAATGCATATAAAAACACATAAAACATACAAAAACAGTCTTCATTTTATTAAAACTAAAAAATAAAGGAACAAACAACAACAAAAAATATGTTTACAAACATATTATAAGGTACAAAGTGTATTGGGGAATTCAATCACAAGAAAATCTGTTAAAATATTTGCATATTTGCAAAACCACAGGACTTAAAATTGTATTAAAAAAAGAACAAATGATTTGGACATGAAAATTATAGGTACATTCATTGCACGAAGAATTAATATTAATGATAAGATAAAATAATAGGATAAAAAAAGTTGTTTAAACTGATAAAGCATATACATTTTTTGAGTTGTGAAATGATAAGTGATCCTCATTTACAACTAAATTAAAGCAAGTAGTATTCTTTGATTGAAATGATGATCTTATAATACAGATGCTGTTTACCATTCCTTTTCCTAACCGATTTCTTTTTTTACATTTTACATCGGTTACGATTGAAAAAATTCGTTCTGCCTCCGCATTTGAGTGAGGTAGAGTCAACGCTGTTTTAGCAATTTTAGCTATATTTGGAAACAAGACTTCATCATTGAAATTTTTTAAATTGCATATTTCATGCCGCATTTCATCGATGGGTAATTTTCTTAAGGAAGACTTTTGATCTTCGCTCAAAAGAATAGACATTTTGTTGTACTCATCGTTTGATTGATATAATATGCTGGGATCGACTTTGTTTACAATAGCTGAAATAGACACACTGCTACTTTTTATTACGTCAAATGCTATAGCCGGATTTAAAAATTCCATTTGAACCATTGAACTATCCTCAAATGGTAAGCGATTTACCATTTCAGCAATCGCAGTTTTATAAAATCTTAGATAGTTTTGCCTACACTCTAACCTCTCATTTGCATCGAGTTCAGCCAAAATGTTTTCAAATTCTTGGCCCATATTTATACTGTTCAAGTCATTCATAACATATCTACTAGGATCTTTTAATATAGCAAGTTGATCATCCCATTCAAGAACAAAAAATTCAGGTTTGATAAAGTTCCTAGATATTTTTTAAATTAGAAATTTGCTCTCCTGTACAATAGAATGAACTAAAACTTTCCTGTGCTGAAAAAGAGCGTTAAACTCGTAAAAAAAAGAAGTGAATATTTTAAGAAATAAAAGTATGCCCTAATTTTGTTACTTTCAAGGCCTTCGTGAATCTTATCAGCTTTTTTTCGTTTGTCTTCAAATGAAGCTAGTCGAAAATAAGATTTTAATACATCCCAATTTTCGAGAAGTCTAACCACACAAGAATGCATAGAAAGCCATCGTGTACTAGCTGGCTTCAGGATTTTTTTTACTTCGACACCGAAATATTCTTTGAATTCAACTAACTCAGCTGAACTTTTGGCACTTTCAGAAATATATGTTGAAACTCCTCGCATAAGCTCTTCACACTCTTTTGGTAGTTCCCTGCAGGCATATGAGGCAACTAAAGCCGACAAATGACATATACATTTCATGAGAAATATATTTGGGCATACTTGTTTTAATTTAGTGTAAAATTAATTTCGCATTATAACAGATGCATTATCTGAGGCCATCCCAGTAATATTTGTAAATGGAATTTTTTTAGCTGTCATCATTTTCGAAAAAGCATCAAATAATGCATCTGCTCCAGAGTCCATTGCTGCATCTGCTCCAGAGTCCATTGCGTTTATATTAAGCATTTCTAACAATTTCGTCACAACTTTTCCATTATTGGGATCGAGAAATCGTACTAGGCAGCACAGATGTTTAGTGTTAGTTATGTCAGTGCTTTCATCAATTAGTATTGAAAATTTAGTTTTTTGTAATATATCTACTAGCTCCTTCTCCTCCACAGCAGCAAGCACATTTTTTATTACTTGGGAGCATTTAGTTCGACCCAATTTAACATTTAACAATATTTGCGAGTCGGGGAAAATGTCTTTAAGGAAAGGAATAAGATGCTCAACAATTTCAGTAAAAAAAAATTTTTTTCTAGCAATCAGACATGACATTACAATGATAGAGAAGTCAAAAAAAGTGGGTCGAAAGATTATGTCAGTCTGTCCGTATCGATTCCTACAGTTAGGCCGATTTACTTCAAACTTGGTATATAGTATTTTTAGAGTATTCCAGTATTTTTGGAATTGGCATTTTAGCTTCAAAACTAACGGTACCTGCCATATAACTTTTTATGAAAAACTTATTTGTCTCAAAAACGGCTCTAACAATTTTGATAAAACTTTCTTAATGGTAATTTAAACAATTTTTTTTTTAATAAAATCTATGTTTTGGTTTTAATAGAATTTTTCAAAAAAAAGTATTATAACGGTACATCCCATATGACCGCTTTTTTAAAAATAACTCCTTAACTTTTAAACGGATTTTGATGAAATTTTAAAAAACAGGTACAATTTTATGATTTAAATTATATTTTTTAATAAAATTTTC
>OZ020510.1:64202273-64209773 GCA_963971375.1 Platycheirus rosarum | reverse complement strand
ACAACAACAACAACAACAACAACAACAACAACAACAACAACAACAACAACAACAACAACAACAACAACAACAACAACAACAACAACAACAACAACAACAACAACAACAACAACAACAACAACAACAACAACAACAACAACAACAACAACAACAACAACAACAACAACAACAACAACAACAACAACAACAACAACAACAACAACAACAACAACAACAACAACAACAACAACAACAACAACAACAACAACAACAACAACAACAACAACAACAACAACAACAACAACAACAACAACAACAACAACAACAACAACAACAACAACAACAACAACAACAACAACAACAACAACAACAACAACAACAACAACAACAACAACAACAACAACAACAACAACAACAACAACAACAACAACAACAACAACAACAACAACAACAACAACAACAACAACAACAACAACAACAACAACAACAACAACAACAACAACAACAACAACAACAACAACAACAACAACAACAACAACAACAACAACAACAACAACAACAACAACAACAACAACAACAACAACAACAACAACAACAACAACAACAACAACAACAACAACAACAACAACAACAACAACAACAACAACAACAACAACAACAACAACAACAACAACAACAACAACAACAACAACAACAACAACAACAACAACAACAACAACAACAACAACAACAACAACAACAACAACAACAACAACAACAACAACAACAACAACAACAACAACAACAACAACAACAACAACAACAACAACAACAACAACAACAACAACAACAACAACAACAACAACAACAACAACAACAACAACAACAACAACAACAACAACAACAACAACAACAACAACAACAACAACAACAACAACAACAACAACAACAACAACAACAACAACAACAACAACAACAACAACAACAACAACAACAACAACAACAACAACAACAACAACAACAACAACAACAACAACAACAACAACAACAACAACAACAACAACAACAACAACAACAACAACAACAACAACAACAACAACAACAACAACAACAACAACAACAACAACAACAACAACAACAACAACAACAACAACAACAACAACAACAACAACAACAACAACAACAACAACAACAACAACAACAACAACAACAACAACAACAACAACAACAACAACAACAACAACAACAACAACAACAACAACAACAACAACAACAACAACAACAACAACAACAACAACAACAACAACAACAACAACAACAACAACAACAACAACAACAACAACAACAACAACAACAACAACAACAACAACAACAACAACAACAACAACAACAACAACAACAACAACAACAACAACAACAACAACAACAACAACAACAACAACAACAACAACAACAACAACAACAACAACAACAACAACAACAACAACAACAACAACAACAACAACAACAACAACAACAACAACAACAACAACAACAACAACAACAACAACAACAACAACAACAACAACAACAACAACAACAACAACAACAACAACAACAACAACAACAACAACAACAACAACAACAACAACAACAACAACAACAACAACAACAACAACAACAACAACAACAACAACAACAACAACAACAACAACAACAACAACAACAACAACAACAACAACAACAACAACAACAACAACAACAACAACAACAACAACAACAACAACAACAACAACAACAACAACAACAACAACAACAACAACAACAACAACAACAACAACAACAACAACAACAACAACAACAACAACAACAACAACAACAACAACAACAACAACAACAACAACAACAACAACAACAACAACAACAACAACAACAACAACAACAACAACAACAACAACAACAACAACAACAACAACAACAACAACAACAACAACAACAACAACAACAACAACAACAACAACAACAACAACAACAACAACAACAACAACAACAACAACAACAACAACAACAACAACAACAACAACAACAACAACAACAACAACAACAACAACAACAACAACAACAACAACAACAACAACAACAACAACAACAACAACAACAACAACAACAACAACAACAACAACAACAACAACAACAACAACAACAACAACAACAACAACAACAACAACAACAACAACAACAACAACAACAACAACAACAACAACAACAACAACAACAACAACAACAACAACAACAACAACAACAACAACAACAACAACAACAACAACAACAACAACAACAACAACAACAACAACAACAACAACAACAACAACAACAACAACAACAACAACAACAACAACAACAACAACAACAACAACAACAACAACAACAACAACAACAACAACAACAACAACAACAACAACAACAACAACAACAACAACAACAACAACAACAACAACAACAACAACAACAACAACAACAACAACAACAACAACAACAACAACAACAACAACAACAACAACAACAACAACAACAACAACAACAACAACAACAACAACAACAACAACAACAACAACAACAACAACAACAACAACAACAACAACAACAACAACAACAACAACAACAACAACAACAACAACAACAACAACAACAACAACAACAACAACAACAACAACAACAACAACAACAACAACAACAACAACAACAACAACAACAACAACAACAACAACAACAACAACAACAACAACAACAACAACAACAACAACAACAACAACAACAACAACAACAACAACAACAACAACAACAACAACAACAACAACAACAACAACAACAACAACAACAACAACAACAACAACAACAACAACAACAACAACAACAACAACAACAACAACAACAACAACAACAACAACAACAACAACAACAACAACAACAACAACAACAACAACAACAACAACAACAACAACAACAACAACAACAACAACAACAACAACAACAACAACAACAACAACAACAACAACAACAACAACAACAACAACAACAACAACAACAACAACAACAACAACAACAACAACAACAACAACAACAACAACAACAACAACAACAACAACAACAACAACAACAACAACAACAACAACAACAACAACAACAACAACAACAACAACAACAACAACAACAACAACAACAACAACAACAACAACAACAACAACAACAACAACAACAACAACAACAACAACAACAACAACAACAACAACAACAACAACAACAACAACAACAACAACAACAACAACAACAACAACAACAACAACAACAACAACAACAACAACAACAACAACAACAACAACAACAACAACAACAACAACAACAACAACAACAACAACAACAACAACAACAACAACAACAACAACAACAACAACAACAACAACAACAACAACAACAACAACAACAACAACAACAACAACAACAACAACAACAACAACAACAACAACAACAACAACAACAACAACAACAACAACAACAACAACAACAACAACAACAACAACAACAACAACAACAACAACAACAACAACAACAACAACAACAACAACAACAACAACAACAACAACAACAACAACAACAACAACAACAACAACAACAACAACAACAACAACAACAACAACAACAACAACAACAACAACAACAACAACAACAACAACAACAACAACAACAACAACAACAACAACAACAACAACAACAACAACAACAACAACAACAACAACAACAACAACAACAACAACAACAACAACAACAACAACAACAACAACAACAACAACAACAACAACAACAACAACAACAACAACAACAACAACAACAACAACAACAACAACAACAACAACAACAACAACAACAACAACAACAACAACAACAACAACAACAACAACAACAACAACAACAACAACAACAACAACAACAACAACAACAACAACAACAACAACAACAACAACAACAACAACAACAACAACAACAACAACAACAACAACAACAACAACAACAACAACAACAACAACAACAACAACAACAACAACAACAACAACAACAACAACAACAACAACAACAACAACAACAACAACAACAACAACAACAACAACAACAACAACAACAACAACAACAACAACAACAACAACAACAACAACAACAACAACAACAACAACAACAACAACAACAACAACAACAACAACAACAACAACAACAACAACAACAACAACAACAACAACAACAACAACAACAACAACAACAACAACAACAACAACAACAACAACAACAACAACAACAACAACAACAACAACAACAACAACAACAACAACAACAACAACAACAACAACAACAACAACAACAACAACAACAACAACAACAACAACAACAACAACAACAACAACAACAACAACAACAACAACAACAACAACAACAACAACAACAACAACAACAACAACAACAACAACAACAACAACAACAACAACAACAACAACAACAACAACAACAACAACAACAACAACAACAACAGAACAACAACAACAACAACAGAACAACAACAACAACAACAACAACAACAAGAACAACAAGAACAACAACAACAACAACAACAACAACAACAACAACAACAACAACAACAACAACAACAACAACAACAACAACAACAACAACAACAACAACAACAACAACAACAACAACAACAACAACAACAACAACAACAACAACAACAACAACAACAACAACAACAACAACAACAACAACAACAACAACAACAACAACAACAACAACAACAACAACAACAACAACAACAACAACAACAACAACAACAACAACAACAACAACAACAACAACAACAACAACAACAACAACAACAACAACAACAACAACAACAACAACAACAACAACAACAACAACAACAACAACAACAACAACAACAACAACAACAACAACAACAACAACAACAACAACAACAACAACAACAACAACAACAACAACAACAACAACAACAACAACAACAACAACAACAACAACAACAACAACAACAACAACAACAACAACAACAACAACAACAACAACAACAACAACAACAACAACAACAACAACAACAACAACAACAACAACAACAACAACAACAACAACAACAACAACAACAACAACAACAACAACAACAACAACAACAACAACAACAACAACAACAACAACAACAACAACAACAACAACAACAACAACAACAACAACAACAACAACAACAACAACAACAACAACAACAACAACAACAACAACAACAACAACAACAACAACAACAACAACAACAACAACAACAACAACAACAACAACAACAACAACAACAACAACAACAACAACAACAACAACAACAACAACAACAACAACAACAACAACAACAACAACAACAACAACAACAACAACAACAACAACAACAACAACAACAACAACAACAACAACAACAACAACAACAACAACAACAACAACAACAACAACAACAACAACAACAACAACAACAACAACAACAACAACAACAACAACAACAACAACAACAACAACAACAACAACAACAACAACAACAACAACAACAACAACAACAACAACAACAACAACAACAACAACAACAACAACAACAACAACAACAACAACAACAACAACAACAACAACAACAACAACAACAACAACAACAACAACAACAACAACAACAACAACAACAACAACAACAACAACAACAACAACAACAACAACAACAACAACAACAACAACAACAACAACAACAACAACAACAACAACAACAACAACAACAACAACAACAACAACAACAACAACAACAACAACAACAACAACAACAACAACAACAACAACAACAACAACAACAACAACAACAACAACAACAACAACAACAACAACAACAACAACAACAACAACAACAACAACAACAACAACAACAACAACAACAACAACAACAACAACAACAACAACAACAACAACAACAACAACAACAACAACAACAACAACAACAACAACAACAACAACAACAACAACAACAACAACAACAACAACAACAACAACAACAACAACAACAACAACAACAACAACAACAACAACAACAACAACAACAACAACAACAACAACAACAACAACAACAACAACAACAACAACAACAACAACAACAACAACAACAACAACAACAACAACAACAACAACAACAACAACAACAACAACAACAACAACAACAACAACAACAACAACAACAACAACAACAACAACAACAACAACAACAGAACAACAACAACAACAACAGAACAACAACAACAACAACAGAACAACAACAACAACAACAGAACAACAACAACAACAACAACAACAACAACAACAACAACAACAACAACAACAACAACAACAACAACAACAACAACAACAACAACAACAACAACAACAACAACAACAACAACAACAACAACAACAACAACAACAACAACAACAACAACAACAACAACAACAACAACAACAACAACAACAACAACAACAACAACAACAACAACAACAACAACAACAACAACAACAACAACAACAACAACAACAACAACAACAACAACAACAACAACAACAACAACAACAACAACAACAACAACAACAACAACAACAACAACAACAACAACAACAACAACAACAACAACAACAACAACAACAACAACAACAACAACAACAACAACAACAACAACAACAACAACAACAACAACAACAACAACAACAACAACAACAACAACAACAACAACAACAACAACAACAACAACAACAACAACAACAACAACAACAACAACAACAACAACAACAACAACAACAACAACAACAACAACAACAACAACAACAACAACAACAACAACAACAACAACAACAACAACAACAACAACAACAACAACAACAACAACAACAACAACAACAACAACAACAACAACAACAACAACAACAACAACAACAACAACAACAACAACAACAACAACAACAACAACAACAACAACAACAACAACAACAACAACAACAACAACAACAACAACAACAACAACAACAACAACAACAACAACAACAACAACAACAACAACAACAACAACAACAACAACAACAACAACAACAACAACAACAACAACAACAACAACAACAACAACAACAACAACAACAACAACAACAACAACAACAACAACAACAACAACAACAACAACAACAACAACAACAACAACAACAACAACAACAACAACAACAACAACAACAACAACAACAACAACAACAACAACAACAACAACAACAACAACAACAACAACAACAACAACAACAACAACAACAACAACAACAACAACAACAACAACAACAACAACAACAACAACAACAACAACAACAACAACAACAACAACAACAACAACAACAACAACAACAACAACAACAACAACAACAACAACAACAACAACAACAACAACAACAACAACAACAACAACAACAACAACAACAACAACAACAACA